>WAAG01063736.1:224683-259755 GCA_013390105.1 Tichodroma muraria | reverse complement strand
GGTGTTGGGGCAGGTCCAGCTCTACCCCACCAACCCCCCTAGGGCTCCCCAGCCTTTGGGGACTGTCCCCTCCCCTCTGGGGCCACAGCTGGCAGTGGAGTGGTTTTATTTCTGCAGGCACTGGGGCTCAGAAATGGTAAGTATTTTTGGCAGTGTCCACGGTTGCTATTGCCACACACTCCGCTCTAATTTTTGTTCCTGTCTCCCACTCCAGCACCATCCAAATGCTGGTGGAAGGGGGTTAATTTCTTAATTTAGGAATCATTAGTGAGAGAAATTGCACTGCGCAGCTGTCTCAGGTCTTTAGGAAAATGCCTCGAGCAGCTGCAGATTTGTGATTCGACTTGACCAGCTCTGTTCTCATCTGTTTGACACCAACAGCAACAGTCATTTGGGGTCAATTAAATGTTTTCTTCTTTGTTTATCACCATAAGTCTTAATAATATATCTGGCAGCACGAGTCCATCTGAAGAGGAGGCCACCACATCCATAATGGATGGGAACTTGCAAACCACAAACAAGTGGATAAACACCAGAAGGCCTCACATTCCCAGCTGAATTCCTCCTCTCCCCAGTGCTTTGCTCACTCGCAGGGCCTCGCAGCAGCTTTGGGTGCCAGGCTTGGCTTCTGCAATGATTTTAAACACCGTTTTTAATTGCTTTTCTGTGCCCCTGAGAAGCCGGCGCTGTCAGCACAAATTCGGGGTGATTACACAGCAAAACAGAGGCTGCTGCTGCTGCCTGTCCATCCCTGCCCCACAAACTGCCAGGCAGGAGGGAGCCTGCACTGCAGCTGGTGCTGAAAACTGTGGGATCTCGTGGAATTCCTCCGGAGCTGGCTCGCAGGAGTTAATTCCCATGGCTCTGCTGCTGCTGCCGTGCCCTGCAGCCAGCGCAATCTCTCCTCCCTTGGCTCGTGGAGCAGCCTGGCTCTCGTTTAATAACCCCACTCCTGGCCTTCCTTCAGCACGGGTGGATCCCGATTTCGACGTTCTCATTTGGAAGCTGGGGGAAGTTCAGGCGGGATGAAAGCACCGTTAGAGGGCTGGAAAATTGGCCGGGGATCGATGGCTCCGCGTCTGCTCGGCAGCCAGGAATCAGCAGAGCCTCGGGGGTCAGTAGCGGGGCCGGTGTGGGTCAATATCTTCATCAGGAGCAGGCAGAGCCGCCCTCAGCAGCTCCGGGGCACCACGGCCTTACAGAGGGTGATGGACACAGCTCCGCTCCCGAGGGGCCTGCAGGAGCCGCAGGACAGCACCAACAGGAACTCCACGGAATTCAACAGGGACTGTGGATATTCCCCATGCCTGGCTTCATTCCAGGCTGGGAATGGCAGGCTGCCGGGGAAAACCAGCACTAAGTCATCCTGAAGAATTCAAGCCGCCACCCTGCACTGGGGAAACATGGATGGGGATGGTCCCCATCCCCTCAGCAGCTCTGGGGGCACCGTGGGATTAGAGGGTGATGGACATAGCTCCACTCCTCAGGGACCTGGGGGTGCCCGAGGATGGGGCCAGCAGCAATTCCACGGGGTTCGATGACAAGTTGGGATTGTCCTCATGCCTGGCACCATTCCAGGCTGACAAACCAACCCCAGCAGCCTCATCTTAAATAATTCAAACCTTATCCTGCATGGGGACGGCATGGCCAGGAGATTGCAGGGGGTGCCCACCCCCTCAGCAGCTTTGGGGGCCCCACAGGGTTAGAGGGTGATGGACACAGCCCCACCCCGAGGGGCATGGAGGAGCCTGAGGGTGGGACCAACAGGAATTCCACAAAAACTGTGGATTCTCCTCATGCCTGGCTTCATTCCAGGGTGGAAATGACAGGCTGGTGGGGAAAACCAGCACAAAGTCACCCTGAATAAATCAAACTCCATCCTGCACTGGGGGGACCACGGCCAGGAGACTGCAGGGAGTGCCCATCCCCGCAGCAGCTCTGGGGATATTATGGAATTAGAGAGGGTGATGGACACAGCAAACAGGGGAGCTCCACTCCTCAGGGACCTGGGGAAACCTGAGAATGGGGCCAACAGCAACAGCCCAGGAAGTTCCTGGCACGATTCCAAGCTGGCAAAGCAGCCCCCGGCACCCCTCATCCTGAAAAATTCAAAACTCATCCTGCGCGGAGGCAGCAGGGCCAGGAATTCTCCAAGGGATCCCCATTCCCAGTGCTGGGGGGGGTGTGTGTCACACTTCAAGCACCACCAGTTTTGGGCCCTAGAGTTCCAGGGTGATGTGGGGAAAGCAGGGATGAGACAACAGAGGCCACCGAGGCGTTTGGGGTCTGTGGGTTCCAATCCCGAGGGTCCATTCGCTTCTCTTTCCCATAACCTCCCATTTCCATCAGGAAAGGCCAGGGCACACCGGTCAGTGTGGCCACCAGTGGGCTCAGGGGTGCCCTAACTGCGTCCTTCACCTTCCTGAAGGACAAACAGGACCGTGGAGACCTTCCCAGGGGGGTCAGAACAGCACTGCAGGCGCAGGCCGCAGCTCAGAAGGTGCCGAGCTCCTCAGAGGAGCAGCAGGAATTCCCTCTGGAGCTCTCCAAGGCTTGGCTGGAAAACGCCATGGCCTGATCTGCTCCGAGCTCTCCATTTGGCCAGGGACTCCTCAGCAGCACCTCCACAACCCCTCAGTTCAGGTGGAAATTTCAGAGTTGGTTTTTTTTTATTGTGAGCACCCCTGAGGCCCCCCTTGCTCACCCATCATCCCAGCTTTCAAAATCCAGCCAGTTTCCCCTCCTAATCCACACCTAAGTGTCCTCCAGCCAGCCTTTCTGCCAGAAATTGGGATCGTAATTTGCTGTAATCACATAATTCCTGTCAGGAAAAGTAAACAGGGATGGCTGAGTGATTTCCAAACAGCACACTAATGGCCAAAGTAGGAAAAAAAATCCTCCTGCTTCACTTCTCCTCGAATTTTTCTTGAGCCACTCTTTTGCTGTTCATATTTATTGTAGGTTTTCGCCTCATTTTTGGGTTTATTTACCCCGAGCTAATGAATAACACGGTGAACATATGCTATAAACCACCATTAAGATGAAATTTGGAGAAAAGAAAATTACTTTAGTGGCAGAGCTGAGAGGATGTGTAACCACTAAGTGCCCAGCACTGATATTTGAAGGCTTCTTAGGAGAGGTCTCTTGGGATTTCTCGGTCAAATAAAATGAGGTATTTTGTAGGAATTCTCCTTTCAAAGTTAGACCCATTTTTCTAACAGTCTGATGCAGATGCTGCTCCGAAAAAAAAAAGAGTCAACTATGGACTTTTTCCATCTTGAAGGCTTTGAATCTCATTTTTCCTGATTATCACAGCTGTTACAGGCAGCAGGGTGAGCGGTGCCAGCAGATGAGACCTCGTACACCAATTTTAGAGGGGGTTTGGGCCATCTTGCAGCAAGCTCAAGCATGGAAATCTACAGACATGGAAAACATTTGGGGAGAATTTTGTCCAGCATGAGCACAAAAGTTGCTGAAAACTTGGGGCTTTCAGAGGAGCTGTGAGTGACTCGTTGTCAGAAGGAAAGGCCCCAAGGAGGCTTTTCCAAAGCACATCTGTCCAATGTTATTCCATTTTTCGTTAGGGACCTGGCTGCTGCCCGTGGAGGATGCTCATTAAATGGGCTGCTTTAGTGTGGAAGGAGCTGCAAACATCTTGGAGGATGGGATTAGAGCCCAAAATAAGCCTGAAAAGGATTATTTGTTATTAAAATGACACCATGCAGCAGGATAAGGGGGAGCGTCTCCTCCATGATTGCACTCACTCCAAAGGAAATGCCGGATAATGGGGGCACAAGCAGGAGCTGGAGTCCATTCCAGCAAACATTTGTTGACTTCCAACAGACCTTGAGAACCTGGTGGCCATAAAGGGAAGAAAATCCATTCAAGAAACAGGCAGGGAAAGCTAATCAGGCTCCTAAACCTGCCAGCTCCAGTGACAGTGCTCCAGTCCAGGCCCAGTAGTTTCTGGGAATACAAAGCACCACGGGCACGAGGCAAGCCAGGAACAGCTGGAGCAGCAGGGCCACCAACATTAAGTCTGGGACCAAAGGTGGATCTGCCACAAACCCTTGGAAAGCAGCAGGAGGAACTGCCAGGCACCTGCAGCACCCGTGGCACGGCTGGGAACTCAATCATCCCGCCAGGAACAGCTTTGGGAGGGCATCCCGAGGCCTCTGGGCACGGCTCGGGCTTGTGGACATGGAACATTTGGCTCAAAGGCCTGGAAGGAGTCTCCAGACACAATTCCCGTGCCTCTCCTCAGAAGTGCAGCACGTCTGAGCACACACAGGCCTTTCCTGAGCAAGCCAAAGGTATTTCTTGTTTGGGGCAGTGAGGTCTGAGCTGGCCTCTGAATGAGTTTTAGGAAAAGCTCTTCCCTGCTTTTCCTGCTGGGGAGGAGCAGCCACACTCTGAGGCTCTGAAAGGCCAGGCTGCATTTGCCTGGTGAATCCAGGATGGATTCTGGTGTGATCTCAATCGTTGATTCCTTCCCTCGGGCTGAAATTGCTCCTCATGATTCCGGAGCCACATCAGCCAGGGACCGGCAGGCGCCTCTTAAACTGGACTCCTCGTTTTTACTGGGAGAGGGGGAAGCCCCAGAAACCAGGATGTGACTGGGGTTTTCTTGGGATTGTAGGTGGCAAAGTCCAGGGAGTTCAATGTGTTTGACAGCTACAGAGGAGCTAAAAGGAGGAACACATTCCTTGGAGTGATCAGTGATTACTCCAAGGTTTAAAGGAGACGCCAGGCTTAACTCCTTAGGTTCAAAGGACATTCCAGGCTGGTTCTGCTCGCTGTCACCCCAAACCGATGGCACTTTGCGGTGACTTTTGCCATGCCACTGGTAAAAAAGAAGGATAAAGCAGCTCAGTCCAGGGAAAGCAGCTAGCACCACCCCAAAGGGGATCAGAGGTCCAGCCTGGGGGAGCTCCAGCCCGGTCTCCAGGAAGGCAGGGACAGCACCATGAGGTTTTCAGGAGCCTCCACTGCAGCCCCTCCACCTGCACAGGTGACAGGGCTTGAGGCTGTCCCTTCCCTGTCCCCATTCCACAAACAACTCCTGTGTTTGGGAGCTGTTCCCTTCCCTGCCCCGTCACATCCCCGCGTGCCCAGCCCCTCTGCACTGCCTGCCTTGGTGTCCCAGTGTTTCCATCCTTCCCCGCACAGCTCCTCTGGTTTTTGCCTTCCAGAGCCTTTCCCAAGCTAGCCGTGGCTCCGTTTATTGCAGCAGGGAGAGAACAAGTGGCTGTGAGCCCTTCTGTGGTCACAGAGCCACCAGAGCTCCCAAACACCCCCAATTCCAGCCACCTCTGCGGTCTCTTTTTGTCCAGCTCTGACGGGTGTAGTACCAGCTGTTTGTGTTTCAAAGTTGATTTCTGCCAGCGTTGTTTCCTTGTCTTTTCCTCCAGCAATGCCATAAAAAGCTCTGGTTTCATTTTCTCCCTTTCATCCTGGCATTAGCTCTGCAAACAACCTCCTTGCTTCCTCCTCCTCCAAACTCTTTGTCTGGCAACCTCGGCTGTCTGGGACCAGCATTTTGTTTTCTCTGGTGGCAGCTGCTGCTTTGTTTGTTCATTAAAGACACTCTGCTCTCTGCTGTGATCCCACAGCACTTTCTTCTTTGCCAGCAGGGTCCTAAACTTAATGACTGGGGAGTTTTTTCTGGAGGCTAAACAGAAGACTCAGGAAAAGCATCCAGCTCAAGAGGTGCTTGTACCTGGAGAGGCATCCAGGAGAGCAGGGCTGGCTGTTCCAGCAGCACTGAAAGAGAAATAATTTCTTTTCTTTTTACTCTCGGTGATGTTAAATCAGTTTATTTTCAGAGCTGCTGTCCCAGCTGCACTTCTTACGCCACTCCTCTGCTTTGCTCAAAGCATCTTGTGCTGCTCTTGAATCCCAGAATGGTTTGGGTTGGAAGGGACCTCAAGGTTTGTCTTGTTCCATCCCTGCCATGGCCAGGGGCACCTTCCACCATTCCAGGCTGCTCCAAGCCCTGTCCAGCCTGGCCTTGGGCACTGCCAGGGATCCAGGGGCAGCCACAGCTGCTCTGGGCACCCTGGGCCAGGGCCTGCCCACCCTCACAGGGAACAATTCCTTCCATTTATCCAACCTAGACTCTGTCATTTTGAGCCACTCCCTCTTGTCCTGTCCCTAAATTCCTGGTGACCTCTGTGCTCAGTGGTTTTCAGCCTCCTGGGATCCGAGTTCGAGGGCCCCAGGAGAGCTCAGTGCAGTTCTGCCCTGGCACCTCAGGAAGGCTCCTGCAGTCCCTGCAGAGCGCAGGCAATGCAGGCCACGTTCCCTCCCCCTCAGAGCAGCCCCTGGGTGCCACCCCAGCTGCCCCTGCCCTGGCAGGAGCTGTCCTAGGATTTAAACTGGAGCTTGGCTGCCTCAGGAGCTTTGTTAAACCCTTTATAACTGTAAATAAGCTGAGCTTGGGGTAGGATGTTGCCTCTGTGCTGTTTCATCTCCCTGCCCTTACATGAAACCATCAGATGAATGAATTCCAGGCAGCTCTGGGAGATGCTCCGCTTTCTCCTGCCTGGCCCTCTCCCTTTGAAACCCTCGGAAGCCAGGCAGGCTCTCAGCAGCTCATTAGCATGGTCTGAGTGAGGAAACACCACCCTGCAAAGTGTAACCCGAATTCACATTCCAGGGATGGAGCAGCAGGAGCTGAAGTGCCCCTGGCATCCCATTTTCCACAGCCAGGTCAGAGCTCAGGCCTGCAGCCCAGCACAGCAGTGTCCTTGCAGCTCACAGAGCTATGAGTTCATCCCTTCTGACATCCAGCAGCATTCCTCTGAAAAGGTTTCGCAGCATTCCTCTGGAAAGGTTTCGCAGCATTCCTCTGGAAAGGCCAAAAAGCCTCCTCACCTCTTAATTTGCCCTGTGCTCCATTCCCCAGCCCACTTCTCCCAGTGTTTCCAGCCCACTCCAGGCACCTGCTCCCTCTGGCAAAGGCTGCTCCTGTTTTCCTGGCCTTGGATCCTCCTCCCTGTGCTGCTCCCCATCCCCAGCACTCCCTGCTCACCCTCCACCAAGGGCTGCTCTGGGCTGGCCGCATCCGTGGCTCTTTCATTCCGTGGGGTCCGAGGTCAGGAACGTCTCCTGAGCTCCTCCTGGTGATTCCCAACCCCCCCAGTGCCCTGGAATGCTCCTCACATCCATAACCACCCCAAATTCATCCCGCAGTGGTGGCTGTGCCTGTTTTGGTGGCTCCCCATTTCCAGCACCACCCAAGAGCTGAAGGGAGACCCCGAATTGCGCCCTCGAGGTTCCCTCCTCTCCCTGCACCAAGAGATGGTCCCTGTCTATCCCTCACCTTGTTTTGCTCCAGCATCCTCCCAGTCCAATGGGAAAAGTCCCTCTATTCCCAAATACCACCTCTCTGGAGCCCTCTGAGCCCACCAGCTGCACCTCCACAGCCCAAACCCTCGCAGCTTCCAGCATGGTGGGGCAGGATCCTTAACAAGAAATTCCAGTTTCTCTCCCACCCTTGCAAAGACTTCCAGCCCCATCCTTTTCCCTCCTCACCCCCCAGGTCACGGGGAGCCGGATGAGGAGACCCCACTAATCCATTCCCTTCCCCAGCAGAGGAAGGTGGGAAATCACAGAAGGGGAGGAACAGGAATCCCGTTGGCACCTGGGTGCTTTGGGAAAAGGCACATTTAGACGGAGGAGCCACGAGGGGCACCCACCCTAAGTCAATCCCATGGGATGGTGACGTGAATATTCAGGGGTAAACACTGAGCAGCACAATTTGAGGTGTGGGATCTCCAAGCCAGCCCTGGAGGAGCTTCACGGAGGCTCAGGTTTTCTGGGAATGCTGGGAACTGCAGGAGCAAAGCTGCTCTGGATCCCACCTGCTCCAGGCTCGGAGCAGGAGAATTATCCCAGCCAAAAACCACTGGTGCACCATCCCCCAAAACAACACCCTCCCAAAAAAGTGGCTTTTGATAGAACCCAAACTGCTGCTCGTTAGTAGGGCCTGGTAATCACGAGCCTCCCCTCTCCATCCCAGCTTTCCTCCCTTCCCAGCAGATATCCAGGATGGTTCAGTGCCACGGTGGCTGTCCCCCTGTCACCTGGGGGTGCTTCCCACACAGCCCCAAGCCCACCAGGAGCAGGGAAGCAGCAGCAGAGCTCCCCCCTTGCCGGCAGAACGAGCGGGAGTCGCTGGCTGCTCTCCTACCTTCCCCGGGATTTGTGCTGCTGGAATTTTAAACAGATTATGTAAGTGGCTCTCATTTAATCCAGCTGAACTCTCCTCTCCTCATCGCAGAGAGATCAAAGCAGCTGCTGGGAGATGGGCAGGGCGCAGCAGGGCTCTCCCCTGCATCTGGCTGCAGTGGGTGACAAGGAGGGGACACTTGCCAGGCCACCACACGTCACCAGCTGCTTTTGAAAACCCTCCTGTGCTGCAAAGCTGCTGCCACTTTCCATGGATTCCTCGAGGCCCTCCCTTTGTTCCACGCAGGACGTGCCCATGGATGTGGAAGTTCCTCAAAGAGAGAGCAGCTCTCTCTCTCTCTGTGACTCTCTCTGCAATTTATAGAGTTTACCTTTTTCATTCCTTCTCCTGAAGGCTGACATTTAAAAATGTGTAATTGTGTTTATCCCTGGCAAGCTGTGAATGGCTCCCCGGGCTGGCCGTGCTTCCTGCGCCGCTGGATAAATTACACTGACAAGCCCTTATTACAAAGGGAAAAATAAGTTAATGGAAAAGCAAAGCAGAAAGAGATGCATAAAAATCCCCGAGTGGCCGAGTCAGCAGAATTGCCCCCACGTGAGAGTCATTGCCAGGCTTTAATTAAACAGAGATCGATCGTGGGGCTGAAGGGGAGCTGGGGGGGTGCACGTGCAGGCCAGGAATTGGCACTTCTGGGCTGGATTTATTTTTTTGATAGCCAGGAGTTATTGATATTTCACTGAAGGCTGCCCCAGCAGCGTGGCCCGGGGAGGGAGAGGCGCTCCCAAGATTCCTCCCTCCCTTCCAGCTCCCCGTGCATCCCAGGGATGGCTGGCAGGGAGCTGGAATGCCTGGCTGCCCCTCGGGAAGAGTTTGGGTGCTGCAGGAAGGCTCTGGGAGCTGCAGAGGTTGGAAATGCAAACCTGTGCAGCGGCACCGGGAAATGGGAGTCACCTTCCCACAGCAGCCCCGGATGCTTTGAGGAAAGGCACTTTTAGGTGGAGGAGCCACCCTGGGTCACTCCCGAGGGATGGTGACGTGGATATTCCAGGAGAAATGGTGGCCACCACAATTTGAGGGGTGGGATCTCCAGGCCAGCACTGGAGGAGCTTCAGAGAGCTCAGGTATCCCAGGAATGCTGGGAACTGCAGGAGCAAAGCTGCTCTGGATCCTGCAAGCCATCCCTGCTGACGGCTCCATGGGGTTCCAGGGGGCATAGAGCCGGACCAGAGCTCCGAAGGGACCCTGAGATCCCGCAGGATTCCTGTGGGATACAGGCTTGGAGGCAGGGAAATCTGGCTGGCTCTGCCTGAACTCCCTAATTCAGATCCTGAGGAAGAGCTGCTGGCTGTGGGGCTGGGAATTGCCTGATCATGGCAGATTTGGGTCTGCCCTGAAGAGCAGCTCTGTATCCCTGTGGATACATTTCCCATGGCCTCTGGGATGAAATGCCAGCCACCAGTCAATATTAGAGGAGAATACTGGAGGAGAATTGCTGCTGGGAATCCAAAGCAGATCCTAAAAAAAGCGCAAAATAGCCAGGCAGAGGTGGGAATGCTCAGCTGCAAATGCCAACAGGAGCTGGGAATGTTTCCTCCCGGGACACTGACCCCCTTCCCCTGTTCCTGCCATTCCCCACGGGAACAACGGGCACACGGACAGCGCCAAAATATTTTGGGAGGCATTAAGTGAAGATGTGCAGAGTGAGAGTGAGCTCCACATCCTCAGATTGATTGGAACTCAACCATCTTGGGAGCAGAGCAGGGAAGTTCCCAGCTGCTGGAAATTACACACAGCTCCTTTCATTTCCACACATTTTTCCTGCCTAATTGGAGCGAGGCGAGCGCTCGGGAAGGAGCCGGACACGAGCGCTCCGTGACTCATCCCTGAGGGAGGGAAGGAGGGATGCAGGAATTGCTCCCTGGGGTACCACTTGCACCAGTCTGCTCTTACTGGGCATAGAAGGAGGAACCTGTTATCTCCAGGCACCCGCAGATGTCATTTGGATACACGGGATGAGAAAATTCCCATTTTTTTCCGTTTCAGGTGTAGCTGTGCTGCTTTTCCACGCCTCCCCCTCAGCAGCAGCGTCCAGGCTGGGCTGCTGTAAACGTTAGCCGAGACTCAATGGAAAGGAAATAAAACCCCCAAACAAAACAAGAGGAATAATTCCTATTTCTGTGCCGCTTTCGGAACAGTCCCACAGCCCTGACATCTCCCAGCTAATGACCGAAAATCCCTTTTCCTTGCAGCCTGGATGCAATATTCCACAAGCAATTTCCAGGGCTCGGCTGGCTCGTTAAAGCCCAAACATTCCCGTTCCTCAGGAAGTGGGTGGCACAGTCAGTCACAGAGGACGCTGCCTCTACCTGCTGCAAGCCAGGCTGGAAAGCAGGAATCATCCAGAAAAAGCTGTTTTCCCAGCCTAGGGATGAATCCTGAATCCCAGTAACCACCGGAGAAACTTCAGGAGAGCCTAGGGATGAATCCTGAATCCCAGTAACCACCGGAGAAGCTTCAGGAGAGCAGCAGGTCCCAGAGGTCCTGGCATTGCCACCTTCCTGGCCTAGGAAGGGCTCACAAGCGATGGAGAGCTCATCCTGATGCCAGGGGGTCCCAAAATGTGCTTTTCCATGACCAGTGACTGCTCCTGGCAGGTTTGCTCCACAGCTTGGATGTGGTCAGCGGGGCTCCAGCATCATCCACCCATCCAGCTGCCATCCCTGCAGGAATTCTGGCCCCTTCCTCACCCCTCTGCCTGGAGAGCAGGGAGAAGACTCAGCAGGAGGAGGCACCAGGCTGGAGCAGGAGCCTGAATCTCCCATCGGGGATGGTGGCTGGGCATTTCCAGCAAGGAAGCCCCTCGGGATGCCCAAATTCCTTTCTTTTAAAGTTGCTTGGCTTAAATTACTCTGGGATACATCTGAAAATACGGGTGCCACGAGCCTTTGAAGTTCAGAGAGACTCGAGCAGGTGCTGTAATCCCCTTATCCTAATCCTGATGGCCAAGATATGCTGGCTGCCCTTTCTCCTGGTCAAGGTTTAAAATCCAAAGTCTTTGTTTTCCTGGGATGGGATTTGGAATCCTGCTGACCTATGTGGTGATTATGGACACCTTGGTTTGGTTGGGGCTTATTTTTATCTCCCTAAAATCTTGTGGAAGCATGCAGGAGGGCAATGAGTGTTTTTCCAGCTGTTCCCGTGCCGGGAGGTGGAGAAACAATCGATCCATCCCTGGAAGCGGCCGGAGTGGCTCAGGGGCTGCATCCTGGGGCATGTGGAATTGCCAGGACCCTGTGGCTCTGGGAGCAGCCAGGAGAACATTCCAAAGGCTGGGAGTTGCTGCCATCCTTCAGCCAGAGCAAGCAGGGAAGGAAGGAATTCCTCTTCAGCAACCAATGGGAGTGATGAGATCACCCAAAGCAGAATAAACGAAGAGCTGAGGGAAGTACATGGAAAAGCTGCAGGGATGGGAATTTGTCACAGGGGTCTGGGGGGCTTCTCCGAGGGCAGGAAGAAAACCAGGAATAATCAGGAAGCTCAAGGCAGCCAAAGCAATGCTTTGTTCGGAGGAAGCAACAAGGTGGGGATGGGAGGTGGTGGAGTCCCCGTCCCTGGAGGTGTTTAAGGAAAGCCTGGATGTGGCACTCACATCCGTGGCTTGGTTGAGATGGTGTGGGGTCAGAGGTTGGACTCGACGGTCTCAAAGGTCTTTTCCAACCTGGTTAATTCCATGATTCTGTGATTGGAAAAAGGCTCGGGAGGTTTGGAGGCCTCAGTCGCCTGCCACAGCACAGCTCAGCTCGAGGGAAGTGCCATTCCCAGCAATCTTTTCCATCTGAAATGAACTCCACCAGAAACACCTGGCTCTGCTGCAAGTTCCCTCCAATCTGGCAAGAGCTGCCGAAAGTCGAGGCTGGATCGGAGCTAAGTGTTTCCATCAAATTCCATAATTGCAGGATGGTGAACGAGCTGGGAAATAAAGCCAATTGTGGAGTAACAAATGAACTACCCACTGCAAGAGAGGTGCGCGAGTTCCACAGCTCACAAAACGTCCTCTCTCTCTTTTTTCCCCTTTCTTTTCCCCAAATTCAATTTTCCTTGAAATCAATGTATTCCCATGGAAATTCTTCATTGCAACAAAATGCCATCGAAATGCCGTTTTCTGCTGGCAGTGCTCTGCTGGTTTATTACTGACACGCTTCAGTCGCCGCCCTCGCAGCAGCCCGAGCCAGCAAACAGCACACGGGGCACGTTCCCCTCGCCCTCCACTGGCATTTGTGTCCCCACAGCCCCAGGGGCTGGAGTCCAGACTGAAGGGATTCCTCCGGAACGTCCTGATGCATCCTGGGTGCAGAAGAGCCCCTCCAGATTCCTGGATTCCCATGAGGAATCGCGTCCTGTCCCAGGCTCTTCCCAGCTTGGACCCCAGGAGAGACATGAGGGCTCAATCCATCCCCTGAGCACAGGAGAGGCTCCAGACCTGCTGAATTCCTTCTCCAGGCACAGGAATCCCTCATTTGACTCCCATCTCCTGCTCCTCTGGCCGTGGATTTGCATCTTCTGTCTTTGCATGGCAGCCACGAGATTTCCCAGGCTCCGGAGATCCCACAAGGGTGTCACCAGACTGGTTTATAGCCAGACTGGCTGGGTTTGTCCCAAAAATCCTGTGGGAATCACACACTGGGCTCTGCAGCTTCCAGCTCCAGGCAGTTGCTCCCTGTGGTTTGTAACCCAGCAAACCTGGACAAACATCCCAGCTCCTTTGAGGGAGATCACACCACTCCCAACTCCAGCAGGAAGCCGCCCCTGGAAGCCCTGGAATAGTGGTGCAGGGAGAAAACATCCCAGTGGGGTCACTGTGTCCTGTCCGTGGCTGGGAGGAACTGGGGCAGCAGGTGGGACAGAGGGCCTTGCGTTCCTCAGGGAAAAGGGGATGGATTTAAACCAGAAGACGGGAGATTTAGATGGGATGTTGGGAAGGAATTGTTCCCTGGCAGGGTGCTGAGGCCCTGGCACAGAGCAGCTGTGGCTGCCCCTGGATCCCTGGCAGTGTCCAAGGCCAGGCTGGACATTGGGGCTGGGAGCAGCCTGGAATGGTGGGAGGTGTCCCTTCCCATGGCAAGGGTGGCACTGGATGGGCTTTAAGGTCCCTCCCAACCCAAACAATCCCATGATTCCATAAAACACCTGATGCACAAATTGTCCCTCAGAGTGACGTCCACAGGCTGGAGAAACGGGCTGGTGGGAGCTTTGTGTTCCCAAAGAGGCAGCAGGCACACACAGAAATACAGGAATTTTCTCTCATGTGAGAAGATTTTATTGGGAAGGGCATTGAACACTTGGAGTTCACAGGTGGCCATGAGAGGTTACGACGTTCCCATCCTTGGAGATTCCCAAACTCCACCTGGATGTGGGAAACCTGCTCCAGGTGACTCTGCCCGTGCAGGGGTTGGACCAGGAGATCTCCAGAGGCGTCCTCCAAGCTCAGCTGCTCTGGGATTTGGGAATACTGGGCTTCTGAGCCCCTGTTTGTGGCTGCCCTCCCCAGGCCCCTGATCGGGGGAAAGCTCTTCCCAACTTCCCTGTGCTTGGGAATTTCTCTGGTACCATCTCAGTGTTCCTTGTACAGAACTGGAGGGAATTTGGAGTGAGGACATGGATCTGTTGCCCTGGATCAGCTGGGGCTGACCTTGCCCTCCCATCTGAGCAGGCTGCTCCCTCTCCAGGTGTTTTCCTTGCTTTGCTGCAGAAGTATCCAAGGAAGTGGAATAAAACCTCTTCTTGCCCCTCAGATCTTTAAAGCAGAGCTCCCAATTCCTTCCCAAATCAGGCTGATGTCCATTTTGGCAGCAAATTTAATCTCCTGAAATGCTCCTGGGAGGCTGCAGGACCCATCCTGCCCTTCCCCCTCAGCCAGGGCTCCCCAGGAATTGGGGCTGAGGGGTTATTCCCTGCAGGATTTATTCTGGAAGTGCAATCCCTGTTTTCCTGGGAAGTGCTGCCAGTGCTGAGCTGTCCCAGCCTTGGATTCAGCTGCCATCCCTAAATCCTGCAGGAACCTGCCCAGACTCCTCTGACCACACCACAGCCACCACGGCCCGGATCCAGCCCTGGGGGATTCATTCCCACACAGGGATTCATTTTACCCCCTTGAAGAGGTCCAAGCTAGTTTTTCCTCCCCTTTTTCCCATATTTCCCCCCGATTCTCTGCTGCAGCAGCTCTTTTCCTTGGAATACAAAGGGTCTTGGAGCTTGTCCTCCCAACAAACTGAGCAACCTAAGGCAAATTTAAAGCAGCTCTTTTGCATGCAGATACACTCGGCTTCAGTTCTATTTTCAGGCTTGGCAGTTCCTTAATAACAGAGAAAAATATCCCACAACCAAGGAATCAGCAGCACACAGGGAGGATCCCAGGATGGGGCAGGGAAAGGGAATAAACCCAGGCAATTTGGGCCACAGAAATGCAGCTTTCCCCGGCAGGCAGCTCAGCAAACTCTTTATCGGGGTCATTTCTCTCCTGATGGAATACTTGCAGGTTTTTTGGATCCAGGTGGTTGGTGACGAAGCAGCTCCGTTAATCACTCGTGCCCAACCATCCCTGTGTGTTCTTATCCCACTGCTTGCCTCGGGAGCTGGGAATCCAGCTTCCCAGGACTCACAGCTCCCCTCGTGCATCCGTGGGCAGAGAAACGGGCTCAGGTCGTTACCTGAGGGCCGGGAACGAAAAGGAGTCAAAGGAAAAGATTCCAGTGGGGAATGACTGTTTTTTATTTAACACATTACTTCTTCAAATATAGGCTCCAGCTTACTTAAGGCAAAGTTCAAGTTAATATTGATATTTGAAGGAAGCAGCACTTTCATATTAATCAGCCACCTATTAAATGTCTGTCAGCTTTGTCTGCTCATGGGCTCTGGCTCCAGACACGTTTTCAAATGGTTCAGGCTCACTTTGATCCTTCCTAATGACAGAGAGCAATTAGAAAATGGGTTCAGAAACTCTTTCCATGCACAGCTTGCATGGGTGAGGGGTTTTTTTCCTAATGTTGTCAGATAATATCTCCACAACGTTTCTGAGAAGCCAAAAATGCCCCTCCTCGGCTCATCCTGCTCAGCAGCGTCAGGTTTGCAGCAGCCTGGAGGTGAAATGGTGACAAAAGTGAGAGGGTCCGCAGGGGAGCAAAGTCCTGAGGGCTCTCCCTCAGCCTGGGATGCAGGGATTGTCCAGCAGGAGCAGGGAAGGAGCTGGGGATGCTGCTCCCCACAGGACCTCAGGCATGGATTGCCATGGCAACCACATCCCAGGGCAGCAGGGATGGTGGGAAACCCATCTGACGCCAAACCCAGCATGGAATGGGATCTGACACCACAGACAGGGCAGGACGGGGATCCCACATTCCTGCCCTGCTCCAGGCTGGACATCTGGGCAGGTTTTGGGGGGTGCCAGATCTGTGGTGCTGGCTGGGGATCAGAGATGGGGAAGAGCGATGGGAAAAAAGGGATGGAGGAGTCAAAAGGGTGCAGAGCAGAGTGGGCAGCTCAGCTGAGGAGAAAGGTCCAGCAGAAGCTGTGGCTTCTCTGGACAAATCCCAAATGTGCTGGAACTGGACTCTCTTGCAGGTGCCTCAAGCTGCAGGTGGTCCCCAAAGGCACCTCTGTGGATCAAGGAGTGTCCAGGGTGAAAAATCTATGGGAGAACTCAGGCACCTGGAAAAACTTCACCCCATTCAGCCCCATCCACGTCTCTGTCCTCCCCAGCAGGAGACAGGAACAGCCACTCGTGGAGCACCTCAGTTCTGGCAGTTACATCCTAAAAACGACACAAAACAGGCTGGAGCTATCCCAGGAAGCCACAGCATCCAATTTCCCCCTTTTCCCCCTCCCACACCTCCAGCTCCACATGTCCTGCACGGCAAGAGAGGAGCTGGGCTGGTGGCAACTCTTGGGGAGCAGCTGGAAAACGGGAAAACAGGAGGAAATTTTGTGGGGCTGACCACACGAAGCCCTTCTGTGTCTGTGCTGTTGAGCCCTTCCCAATTTTCCCTCTTTGAAAATGGGAATGTTTCATTCTGCTCCATCTTGGCATCTTTTTAGTGTCAGGTTTCCTGGACTTGCTGGCTGGCTCATTAGGGAGCAGCTAACGAGCTTTCTCTGCCCACAGTGGATGGCTGCAAAATCCCTGACAAATCTCTTGGTTTTCCCAGTATTTCTCAAGGTCTGGGTTTAAATCGGTGGGAACAGAACAGATAAAGGATTTAAATACAAACAAATCTCTTCGTTGAGGAGGTGTCAGGGACACCTCCCCACTCCTCCCAGGGAGATTCCAGAGGTGAAAATGTTCCAGATCCTGCTGAGAAACCCCACAAATCATGTGGAGAACAGACAGAACTCTCCTGCCCTAAAAACCCATCAGGTGCAGCTACATCTGCTAAAAGTATAGGAACTAAAATCCTGGGAGCCCAAATTCCACCCACACCAAGGCACCTGAATGAGAAATTTGGTTTGCAAAAATAGGGAGCGAGCCAGGGGCTCCCAATGTTCCTGTGCAGCCTCACGGCACAAAAGCTGCTCCTTTCAGCTGGCCAAATTAGCAGAGTGAAGGGAAAATTATGGTTATTAAACCCCTCTTTTACCTGAAATGCAACCTTTTATTTAGATAACAAAGACATTTCTGGATATTATGGGCACTTTCAAGTGTAGCAGTTGGAACAGTGACATCAAGAGCACCATCCCAGCGTGAAAAATCAAAATATAGAAGTGACTCCAAGGTCCTTCACATCCCTCCCAGTCGAATTAATTTAAAACCAGCTCTAATCAATCTGGACCTGACTCAGCTGCCTCTCCCAGGACTCCGTGATGGCACAGCTGGGCTGAGAGCTCCATGCTCAAATTCCATAGGCAGGAGGAGGAGATGGGTTGGAAAAATTCAACGTGGCATTTGTCAGAGGGGCCCTCTGGCCTCACCTGCTGCAACAGCAAACGAGGCCCCTGCCAGGTGCAGATTTGCAAGCCCCAGTTTTCGTGTTCCCATCTAAAAAAAGGGGGGCTCTGGGAATGCTTTTGAAGCAATTTTGGTTCACAGCTGCTCTGCTTTGCTCTTCTTTGGGTGGGAAGGACACAGGATTGCAGAATTCACAAACTCTTCCAGTGCCTTTGGAAAAACAGGGAGATTGGAGGGGCTCCTGTGCTGAGAAAAACGGTGCAACCTCTTCAAAGTCTGCAAAATGAAGGGAAGCAACACCCAGCAATCCTTATTTTCCAAAAGGACAGGTCCTTTTGCCCGTGGGGGTTCCACTCCGAGGTTTGGCCTCTGTGTGTCCCAAATCCCCCACCCCAGGCTGTCTGTGGGGTTTGCAGCCCTTCAGCTCCAAGGGGACAGTGCAGGGAGCCCCGTCCACCTGCAAACCCAAACGTCCCCTGCCACTTCCCCTGCTTTGATCCCCTCTGCTCCTTCCCAGGGTGGGAATTGTGGAATGGGGCTCTGATGAATGTCACAGAGCTGGGGACACACCCTCACCAAGGGGTGAATTTGTATCTCAGCCTGAAGTTCTCACCTGATTTTTTAAGAGAGGAGGAACCCAACCCTGAGGAATTCTCATGCCAGTCTCCAAAAGCAGCCTCCCAGATGCCCAAGCAAAAGGGATTTTTATGGATCCTGCTGCTCCTCATGCCACTCAGAGATGTCCAAGTGACAGGAAACAGCCCCCAGCTGCGCCAGGGGAGGCTCAGGGTGGACTTCTGGAGGAATTTCTCCATGGAAAAGGTGGTCAGGCACTGGCAGGGGCCGCCCAGGCAGGTTTGGAGTGCCCATCCGTGGAGGTGTCCAGGGAAGGGCTGGAGGTGGCACTGAGTGCTCTGGGCTGGGGACAAGGTGGGGATGGGGCACAGCTGGGACTCGATGGGCTGGGAGGGCTTTTGCCACCTCAGTGACACCTCATGTTTTTGTGTGCACAACGTCATGGGTGGCATGAATCCATCTTTCCAGGATGCTGCATCCTTGGGAAGGTCCGGCAGGGGCTGCACGCCCATGGAATTAAGCATTGCAGCAGAGCCCCGTCCCCTGCAGAGATCACAGGCTCCAGGGCTGTCCCCAGGACTGAAGGTGCTCCTCTCCATAACAGAGGAGTCTGGAGAGTGATTCCTCCTGGCTGGCATTCCACATCTCCAGTGCAGGCAGGGACAAGGCTCTGGAAGCTGGGCCTGTCCCCTGGATGGTTCTGGGATCAGGTGACAGGCAGGTACAGAGTACAGCCAGGGCACGGCGGGCTCCTGAGCTCTGCAGCCATCCCACAGGAATTAGGAACACTAAAATCTCCCTGAAGCTTTCTTCCCTCCCACGTGAGCCCGGGCAGGACCAAGCCCAGCATCACGCACCCCAAACTGGGAGCTGCACTCTGGGGAAGTGTCCCGCGGGAAGGAAAGCGTTGGAGAGAGATTCTTGTCAGCAGCACGGGGTTATGGCAGCACTGATCCTGCAGGAACGGGGGACAGAACTCTCTGGGAATGTGTTGGATACCAAAAAACCCCTGTCAAGCTCTCAGTCACCAGCAGCAGGGAGGGGAAGGTCGCCCAGGTGACACCACCACTCTCCTCTCCTCACGCCCAGAGCTTTGCCTTTCACCAAAAGCTTTTGGGGAGCTGGAAGTGCCACTTTTCCCCCACTGCACTCCCTGGAGCTGCAGAAATGGGGATGAGACCCCAAGGCTGTGCTGTGGGGCCCCTGCCGGGTGGATCCAGGCCCTCCTTGCACCAGGGAGGTGCCGTCCAGGAGGGAGGGAAGTGTCCCACGTGAAGGTGAGCGAGCGTTTAAGCCCCGTTTAAAGCTGTGTAAGACTTTAAACCCTCAGCGTCACCCAAGGGCTTAAAGGCCTTAAGGCTGCAGTGAGTCCTGAGGCAGAGCTAAAGCAGCTTAAGCCTCCTTCAGCCTCCCTGCTCCTTGAAGGGCAGTCCCACAGCATCCCAAGGGCTCCTGCTTTAAAGGTCTCCCAAACCCAGGCTCTCAGAGAGCAGGACTTTCTTACAGGCTGCTCCAAAGTCTCCTGTTCCATCCTGGCCAGGCTCAGTGCAGGAGGTCTCTCCTTCCTTCCCCAGGTTTAAGACAAAAGGTTTCTGAGCTGGTTTTCCCCTTTTCCTTGGCTGTGAGGTTGAAGGAGCAAGCCCTGGGATGCTGCAGGATAAAGGCAGAGGGTTCTCCAGCTGGCACAGCCCCAGAAATCCGGGCTGGACCAGGGCAGGAAGGGCAGGAGAGGCTGGCAGAGGACTGTGCCCTCTGCGAACATCCATGCCTTGATCCACAGGGCCTCTCAGAGCCTACAAAGCCCCGTCCTGAGGCAGACCCTGTGGAGATACAGGCTGCACATCCATGCTTTAAGCCCCTACAGCAACTTAAACTGGCTCTAATGTTAAGCCTTTGGAGTATTTTAAACTGCTTAGGCTGCTCAAAAGGCTGGCTTAATCTTAAACTGCAGAGCAGCTGCTTAAACAGTTTAAGCTGCTCTCAAAGCTGGCAGGAACACGGGGGCTTGAACTGTGCTTAGCCCTGGTTGTTGACTGAAGCACGGGGCTGGCCCTGTCACATCCAAAGTGGCACCGGAGCTGTTCTCCTGAGCAGACCTTGCAGAATCCAGGGGGAAAAAAGACCTTTTGTTGTCCCTTCCCAGCAGCTCCAGGTGTGCTCATCCTTCCCTCAGCTCCCCAGGGAGAGGGAGGGCTCCAGGCACAATGGCCCCAGCCAGGGGGGGCATGCTGGGAATTGTCACCTGTTTCTGTTTGGTCCTTACAAGCAGAGTTTTGCAGGGAAAAGAGCTCAGGAGTTGGATTATTAATGGTGCTCTCCTGCACAGCCCAGCAGGAGGGAAGGCTGGCACCTTTGTCTCCCTAAAATGAGGAATTGCTGTAATCCCCAGCTCTATCCCTGAGCAGGATGAAGCCACATCCAAACCTTCCACAGCTCATCTCAATCCTGTGGATCTCTCCCCACAACAGGCTCGTTTTTTCCCACTCTCCCAGAGAAATCCCATTGTTTGTCTGAGGTTTATTAAATATACTCTGATTTTACAATTTCTTTGTTTTTTCTCTCTTTACACCCATGACGCAGCCAAGCACTTGTGCATTGGCTTGGGAAAAGGAGGGAATTCTCCCTGGTGGCCTGTCCAGGTTTGAGAAAATGGGTAAATGCTGCCCAAAATAAAAATTATATCAGGCTCAGATGATGCTTTGCCTCGTGGATGAATTCACTTCATACATTGCTGATGATTAGGGCCTTTCACATGAAATTCTCAGTTTTCACATCATCATGATATTAAAAAACACCAAAAACCAAAGAATTACCTTGCCAGTTGTGCCAAGCACTGCTGGGAGGATTTAAACCCCCACCTTGTGCTGTGATGTTTCCCCTCTGGAATATTTAACATTTTTATGCCCGGATGTGGCTGTTGATAGCAGAGACTGCACAAGTTTCAAAGGGATTTGCACCTTTTCCTCCATGTGTGACTTTGACCACCTGAGAGGGCACAGGCTGTAACCATTCTGACAGGTTTATCACTCCGGGAGTTGAAATGGAATGTGCCTGTTGGTTTGTTTCCCTAGTGCATGTCATTCCAGGCCTGTTCCTCCTGCCGAGGCTGCCGCAGACCTGGGGGGGTCTCTGTGCTCCTGTGGCATTATCCATTTCCTAGTAATGCATTGGAATATCACCATAGGATCATGGAATGGGCTGGGCTGGAAGGGACCTTAATGATCATTTAATTCCAAACCCCCTTGCCGTGGGCAGGGACACCTTCCACTATCCCAGAGTGCTCCAAGCCCCATCCAGCCTGGCCTTGGACACTGCCAGGGATCCAGGGGCAGCCACAGTTGCTCTGGTAAATCCATTCCAAGGTCTCCCCACACTCCCAGGGAACAATTCCTTCCCAGTATCCCACCTAAATCTCTCATCCTTCAGCTAAAAGCCATTCCCTGTGTCCTGTCCCTCCATCCCTTGTCCCCAGTCCCTCTCCAGCTCTCCTGGAGCCCCTTTAGACCCTGGAAGGGACTCTGAGCTGTCCCCAGAGCCTTCTCCTCCCCAGGTGAGCACCTCCAGCTCTCCCAGCCTGGCTCCAGAGCAGAGGGACTCCAGCCCTGGCAACATTTCCGTGGCCTCTCTGGATTTGCTCCAGCAGCTCCCCGTTGTCCTTCCTGTGCTGGATACATCCAGCAGGGCCCTGGGGCGGTGCTGGCTGTCACACGGTGTCACCCAGACCCGGGCAGGGGGCAGCAGGTCACCCTGCCGGGAGAGCTGGTCCCGCACGGCAAAGGTCGTGAAACGCTGCCAGGCGCTGGGAGCGCGCCATCCACGCAATGACAGCGGGCACGGCCTCCAGGCCTGTCCCCGGCGCCATCCAAAGCTGCTTCCCAGAGCCTCGTTGAGGCAGGAAAGTCTAAAAATAGGGCTCGGGATGTGCGGAGAGGCCTGGAGGTGCTGCAGGAAAGGCCACGAGTGTCCTGGCGCCGCTGGGAGCCCGGCACGGAGCAGGGCCCGGCCGGCGGGAGCGCGGCCCGCGGGCACCCTCAGGAGGAGCCGGGCCTGGGCACGCAGGAATTCCCAGAGCCCCGGCCCGGCCTCATCCCTCCCGGCCCGTCCTCCGGAGCAGCTGGTGCTCAGGAGCCTGTCCCTGGTTTTCCGCCTCGGGAATCGCTATCGTTTATTGATAAGGTGCCTTTTGCAAGCCTCGGGGCGCTGCCGGAGCCCCTCGGGCTGTTAGGGATGAAAGTCGAAAGTTACCGTTTAACGATTGTTGAACGATGCTAACGAATAAACACCGCTCGCCTTGCAGCCCTGTTGTACCCCCATCCCTTGCTGCTGTACCCTGCGTTCCTTGCTCCGGCGTTCCTCATTTCTTGCTCCCTCGGGGCCCGTCTCCACCGCTCCCCGATGCTTCCACATGGCACCCACATGGCACCCAAGGTCTCCCGCGGGACGCTGGCCGTGCCGACCCGCAGGAGGCCGAGTGACAGCAGGCACTGGGACCACCACATGCAGAGCCTGGAACCGCGAGCCGGCATCCAAACCGTTCACCGGACCACGCCGGGGGCGGACAGGACACCAAGCTATCGGCAGAGCCATTTGGTGTCTCGCCATGACGGGACAGAACTTGCTCAGGGTCACCCCGTAGACTTTCAGCAACTTAAAAGTGGAGGAGTTTCCTATAGGATTCTTGTGAGGTCAGGGATCCCAGCTCTGCCTTTGGGCAAAGCTACTTGCATCGTGTTCTCCTGGTTGTTCGCAGGGAGCACTGGGCAGACCGTGACCCAATAAAGGTTTTGTTAAAAAAGGAGAAGAAGGTCTTTTCATCCGTTTTTACCAGAGCTGAGTGCGGGAGACACGACTGACCTGGCCAGGAAGCAAAGAGCGGCTGCTGGGTGTGAGCACGGAACTGCAGCAGAATTCCCGGATCAGCAGCCTGGAGGTGTGTGGGAATGACCCATGTGGAAGGACCTGTGTGGAATGACACCTGTGGAATGACTCGTGTGGGAATGACCCGTATGGAATGACCCGTGTGGAAGGACCCGTGTGGAAGGACCCGTATGGAATGACCGGTGTGGAAGGACCCGTGTGGGAATGACCTGTATGGAATGACCCGTGTGGAAGGACCCGTGTGGAATGACCCGTATGGAATGACCCGTATGGAATGACCCGTGTGGAAGGACCCGTGTGGGAATGACCCGTGTGGGAATGACCCGTGTGGGAATGACCCGTGTGGAAGGACCCACATGGAAGGACCTGTGTGGAATGACCTGTGTGGGAATGACCCGTGTGGGAATGACGCACGAGGCCGGGAGCAGGGCCTTCAGGAAGCACCCCGGGCTCCTCTCGCACACTGCAGAGCATTATTCTAACATCATTATTCCAGCCTCACCCACACCATTCCCAGTTCCTGGACACCCCCAGCCGGCCCACCCCGTGCTTTCCCTCCCTGGCCTCTCACACCTGGAGTTAAGTCAGTACCAAAGGTTAAATCAAGAAGTTCTCCTGAACAGGAGGAAATTCTTCCCTGTGAGGGCAGTGAGGCCCTGAAGGAGCCAACAAAAAAGATGGAGAGAGACTATTGACAAGGGCCTGGAGCGCTAGGACACAGGGAATGGCTTCCCACTGCCAGAGGGCAGGGAAGGATGGGATATTGGGAAGGAATTGTTCCCTGGGAGGGTGGGCAGGCCCTGGCCCAGGGTGCCCAGAGCAGCTGTGGCTGGCCCTGGATCCCTGGAAGTGCCCAAGGCCAGGCTGGACAGGGCTTGGAGCAGCCTGGGACTGTGGAAGGTGCCCCTGGCCATGGCAGGGGGTGGGATACGACGATCTTTCAGGTCCTTCCAGCCCAGGCCATTCCGTAACTCCATGAGGAACGTGAGCTGGCTCTGCCGCCCCTGAGGCACCCCTGCCAGCAGCACGTCCTTGCCCGGGCCCAGCTCTGGCGTCTGAGCAGCACAGAGACAATGTCCTCCCCTAACTGGGTTAGAGGAGATTGGATTAGCAATTTCTGAGTTAGTAAAAGTCTAAGGATGGCAGATAAAACAAAGTGTGACAGCCTAAGCAGCCCCTGTCAGCGGGGATTGATCACAGCGCTAATGGCCAGCGACAGGCACGCATTAATAACACAATAACCCAGCTCGGGATATTGGCACTATCACAACCCTTTAACCTGGCAATAACTCATGGGGAAAACGCTCCCAATGGCAGAGCCCACGTGGCTGTGCTGCTGCTTCCCCCTCCCACCTGCCAGGCAGCTGGAATGCCGGGGGTCACGGGCTCTGCCAGCCAGGCAGGTGCCAGGCCCCACCCCGAGACCCCAGTGTCCCATGCCCAGGCAGGGATTTACACCAGGATGCCTCTTCGGGGTGGGAGGGACCAGGAGATGTGCAGGGATGATTCCGAAGCGGTGGCAGGGAAGAACAGGGAATGGGGAATATCAGGAGTCAAGGTAGGTGGGACTTCAAACTCAGAGCACTCAGTGAAGGTATCCAAGAGAACTGGACAGCAGGTGATTGTGAGGAGATTTTGGGATTTTTTTTCCAAGATATTCTGAATTTTGGTCACACAAACCATTCCCAGTTTGTCTGGAAGTCTCTTGCTTCTACTCCAAGTTACAGTGGGAGAAGAGACGCTGGGAAATAACAAAAAACAAAAACAAAAACAAAAAAAAATCAGGACTGTTTAGAAAATTAATAATTGAATTAGAGACTGAATTTTGTGAAAAATGTAACTTAAAATTTGGGGAGGGGTGAAAAAATTAAAGCCTGTCTTAAGGCAGAGAGCAGCCCCTGGTTTCCAAAGGCTTTTCCAGAGGCTGCTCAGTGTCATGGAGCACGGAGAGGGAGGAGAGATGGAGAAATATCCCTACTGTTTCTCCACCCCCGAGCAGGAGCAGGCTCTGCTCTGGCTCCCTCCCAGCACTTCCATCTCTTGGCTGAGCTCATCAGAGCAACGCTGAGAGCAACCAATTCCAGGGATTCAAAGGGCAGCAAATCCCAAGTGAGAGCAGGGCTGCAGCACTGGGATCTGCAGAGGAGCCCAGCCCTTCCCTTCCCTTCCCTTCCCTTCCCTTCCCTTCCCTTCCCTGACCTTCCCTTCCCTTCCCTGAACTTCCCTGAACTTCCCTGAACTTCCCTGAACTTCCCTTCCCTGAACTTCCCTTCCCTGAACTTCCCTTCCCTTCCCTTCCCTTCCCTGAACTTCCCTGAACTTCCCTGAACTTCCCTGAACTTCCCTTCCCTGAACTTCCCTTCCCTGAACTTCCCTTCCCTTCCCTGAACTTCCCTTCCCTGAACTTCCCTTCCCTTTTCCCACCATCTCCCCAGGGCTGGATCTCCCAACACCTCGGAGCCCCAGACAGGTGGAATTCCTGGGAAATGCTGTTGCTGCCCCAGTTTGGCCGGCTCAGGGATCTGGGATGCCCTTGGCTGGTCACACCCATTGCACTGAGCCTCCTCCATGTCAGCCTTTCCAGTGGGCCCAGCTGTCCTCGGGTTTGGCTCAGACAATCCTGGCAATGCCCATGTGTGCCAGCCATGGAGCAGGAGGCACTGGGGAAGGAGAGGGACCTGTGCCACAGCGCAGGGATCAGCGCCCTGCCCTGTTCCCAGCACTCCCTGCATCCCCTCATCCATCCCTTCCAGGAAAAAGGGGGATTAACCCACTCCTGCTGTGCCAAAATATTCAATTTAAGGGCGCAGAACCCCCCCAGCTGTTATAAAGTGCATTAATTCCAGCATGGATTGCTCTGCTCCACCTCCCCATGGCTGAGGTGCTGCTCCGACCTTCCTTTGGAGTGGTGACCACTTGTTGCCCAAAACATCAAGCCAGGGACTATCAAGAAGAAAATTTGGGAGGCTGGGGGTGTTATTTAGGGATGCAGGGACGTGGCAGTGTCCCAGAAAAATACAACCCTCTCCTCAGCACAGCTCCCTTCAGGAAAGAGGCAAATCCCTTCTTTCCCAAGGGGGTCCTGCCACCTGCGCCCCCCTCTTTGGGGCAGAAGGCGGAGCCTAAAACAAATATCCAAAAAAAAAAGAAACGGTGGAAGTGCAGCGTAGCTTTGAAGGATCCCCTGACTAATTCGTTTGGGAGCTGAGGGAGCTGAACACAGCCAGCCTGGCCTGCAAATCAGACCCCTGAAAGATTTGCTGCCAAACGGGCATTTCCCCGGGTGAGGAGCGAGAACATCCCGATAATCCCGTTATCCAGCACTTCTCCCAGCAAAGCTGCCCCGGCGAGGGCTTTGCTGCAGCATTGCATTCGAGCGCCGTGCATCACCAGTGCAAAAGGGAGGGCTCAGCTTGTTGGGCTTAATTAGAATAATGAAGCTGTGAGTGCAATAGGAGGAGGGTGGGAATGCTGCGGCTGTAATTGGCAGGGCTCGGGAAGCGGGAGCTGGCGGCTGGCAGCCATATGGAAGCAGCAAAGTGAGGGGAGTGAGTGACAGCCCGAACCTGTGGCGCTCTCATTAATTCCAACAGCAGAGCCGTGATGGATGTGGCAGCTCCCTGCTGCTCCGCGGCTCCGGCGCCTCGTTCCAGCGAGCTGCAGCCGCTCCTGCTGCAGCCAGGGCCGGGGAACGGAGCAGGGAGAGCGGGAAATGCGGAAAGGAGGGAAGGAGAGGGAGAGGAGGAATAGGAAAAGGTTGTGGGGCGAGATGGGTGTGCGTTCTCATCCATGTAATCCAGGCTCAGTTCAGGCTTTCGCTCCAGAGTCACCTTTTCCAGCCAGGATTCGCTCCCTGTTGGAGTCAGGAGTGTTTCAGAGCCCCCAGGACCTGGCTCCGGTCCTGCTGGTGCCCTTGGCTGTTTTCCCAGGCTCCAGGCAAAGTGGCGGGGCCAGGCTGTGCCCTTGGTCCCTCTGCCAGGGATTGCTTCTCAGTCCCCAGCTCCTCACCCTGCTGAGGAGTGGCACCCAGCAGCACGCCCATCCCAGGCTGGCACTGGTGTGGGATCTACACAAGGCGTGGGATCTACAGGACCACCAGGAGTATGCTGCTGGAATCCCAAATCTGAACAGGAGAGACTCTCGCTCTCTCCCACCTCCCAGGATTCACACCGGGGGGTGACCCATGGCTCAAACCCCTTTCTTGTTCCATCCCAAAGCTTCTGCCAGGATCCCACAGGAATTACGGCATTCCCAGCACTCTGTGCAGAGCCAAATGACCACATTTAGCTTGATCTTCCTGCAGGGCTTCCACCTTTCCTTCAGCTCCAGCCACACCCAAACAGGGCCAGTCCATGTGGAATTCCAACAGGAGGCAGCTCCCTCGTGGATAAGAGGTGGAAAATGGGCATTCCCACATTCCACGTGCTCCTTGGGGGTGGGGGATCATGCCTCTGCTCAGGGAGAGGTGTCTGCAGGATCCAACCTGTGGCAGGAAGCTGTGGGAGCAGGGAGCACGGCTGGGAAGAGTTTGGATCCCATTTCTGAGCGCCATTCCCAGGGAAGGGACTGGGAAGTGTTGGCTGGAGCAGTCACCCATGGATGGGCAGGGATGGTTATGGACAAACCCTGTGTAGTTCCTACTCCGGCTGGCCCAGGAATTTGGAATCATTTCCATTGGAACAGCCAATTATTGTAGTTCTCCAGGAGCCAGGTTTAATGGTCTGAATGTCCTTTTCCCTCTCTTGAGGGAAGGGAAAATATCTGGGCAGCTGCACCTCAGAGCTGTACCTCAATGGGCGTCTGGGCACAGCATGCAAGCAGTTTCCCCCACGGAGAGACTCGTGGCTGTGGGAAGTCGTGGGACAGACTGGGAGAGCCCTGTCTGTGTCACCACGAGCTGCTGGTTCACCCAGCACTGCCTGAATCCAGACTTTCCTCCCTCCCTCTGAGGGAAGCAGCTTCCCATGAAGGGGAACGGGGGATGAAGTGCCGGCATGAGAACTCATTTGGGTGAGGCTATCAAGCCTCGTTTGTTTTGCCCCGTTGCCTTCGTGAAGGAGCGTGCAAAATGAAGGATTGAGTGTGTGCAGAGAGCAAAACTCCAGCTTTCCCCTCTCCAGACATTCCCAGTGGGGAGAAGCCGAGGTGGTGCCTCGCACACGCTGCAAAGCTAACGAGGGAAAATAGTGAATATTTTTCTCTGGGCAGCTCCACTGAAAGCACGAGGCTTCTCCGCTCATTTGAAGAAGCAAGGAAAGCAAAATGGAGAAGGAAAAATTCGGTTTTATTACAGAGTTCCAGGCACAGAGATCCTCCAGCAGGAAAACAAGGAACAGAGCAGCCAGGAGCTTTGTAGCCTGTACAATTATTTTTCAGTGGGTATTCATGCTGGAGACCATCAGGTAAAGGATCCCAGAATAACAAATCTCCTTTGCAGACTCCATGGTGAGGAGGAGGTTTCTCAGCAGCTGCTGCCTCCCACACTGCGGCTGCGGCTCTTCCCGGAGTGGGACGAGGCTTTTGCTCCTCAGGACGCTGAGATTGGCTCCGTGGCCCCTCCTCAGCGTCCCTGTCCTATCTGGGCATGCCAAATGGCAAGGGCCACCACCAAACGGCAGGAGAGCACAGAGGAGGTGCCAGGCTGACCTTGCTGCCGCAGTGTGCGAGGGGGAGCCACAAAGCCACGGCAGGGGACTCAAATTCCCACTGAGTTCGGGTGGAGCATCAATCTCCACCCGTTCGCTCCTCAATAACCGCGTGACCCGGCAGCTGTTGCCACCTCCGAGCTGGGGACAGCCCAGGCTGCCCCCAGTGCCTGTGCAGTCGTGTCAGGGCAGCAGCAACCCCGCTCCTCTCGGATCTGTCGTTGGAGCGAGGGATGCGCCGCGTCCAGCCCGGCCTCGGGGTCCAAGCAGGGCCATGAGCCCCCAGCTGGCTCTGCTGGGACCTGTGGGAGGCCAGGCTGTCCCTTTGGTGGCCCCAGTTTGGCCCCAAAGGCAGCACACCGGCCTGGCTCATCCAGAGCCCTTCAGAAGCCTCTGGGAGCTCCAGGTTGGAGGTGCAGGAGGTGCTGGAGCCTCGGCTGAGGGAAAGCGTGGCACAAATCCCAGGGCTGAGCAGCTCCGGCAGAAAGCAGCTCTGATCCTGGACAGGAGCTTTGCTTTGGAAGAGCAGCAAAGAAATTAATTAGAAGGATGTGCCAGCAGTCAAACACAGCAACCCTGTCAGCTTTTCCCACACATTTCCCTTCCTAAAGGTGTTTCCAGGGGCTGAAATGTGGAATTAAGCTGGCTGCAAGGCTGTGGTGCTGTTTCCAAGGCTCTGGCTCCGCAGCTCTGCAGAGCCAACCTGTCTTTGAGCTGCTGGGGCTGAGCAGATGAGAGGAGTGCTGTTGCCTCGGTCTCTGGAGCTTCACGGGTCCTGCATGGGTGGTAGACGGCAGAAGGCAGCGTTTGTTCAGTAGTCAGGAGAAGAGAAATGACTACATGACGGCCCCTGATTCGTCCTCTGTGGCCACCCCAGCGTTTCCAACCCTCCCGAGCGAGCAGCAGAGTGGCCTGGAGTGGGGATGTGCAGGGGAAGGCTGGGTGCTGATGGCTGGGATGCTCTCAGCTCCCTCTGTGGGGCTGGAGGGGATCCGAGGACTCGTGGGCGTGGGGCAAAGAGCCCAAGAAAATACCCCCAGCATCCCAGGTTCTGACCCAGTGACAAACCCCACGGGCCTGGGGTGTCTCCCATGTGGCTGCAGGCTTGGAATGTGCCTAAGGGTGAGAGGGAACGGCCTCAAGCTGTGCCAGGGGAGGCTCAGGGTGGACAGCAGCAGGAATTTCTCCATGGGAAGGGTGCTCAGGCCTTGGAACTGCCCAGGGAGTTCTGGAGTGCCCATCCCTGGAGGTGTCCAAGGAAGGCCTGGAGGTGGCACTGAGTGCTCTGGGCTGGGGACAAGGTGGGGACTTGATGATCCTGGAAGTATTTTCCACCCTCAGTGGTCCTGGGATTCTGTGAATCTCTAAGGAGGATCAGATACGGTGGCCAAGCTCAGCCCCCTCTGTTTGGGGTGGGGATGGGCAGGGGGAGGCAGCAGCACCTCCAAACCCTCACTGGAGCTGCTGGGTGCCAGCGCTGAGCTGAGCCGGGGATTTGACTCCTCCCACACCTCTTCCATCCTGCTTTGCCATGAAATGGGTGGAGAAGCAGCTCCTGTGCTGCAGCTGGGAGCTGCCACCAGCAGAACAGAGCAGCTCCTGGAGTGCTGCTGGAATTCCCAGATGAATTCCCCGCTCCCATCCCCGTGCATCCACGGAGTGAAACGCTTCCCTGGAAATCCTGCTCCAAAGTGTGCCGTGCAGAGGTGGCACTGGGCACAGTGGCAGAGCACACACAGCCTGCAGGCAGCACCTGGGAATTCAGCCTGCACAGGGTTGGGATACCAGGAACAGGGTCGGCATGGCTGAAGCACCCAAGGATCCTATCCATGGTGCCAGAAAGTTCTGGATTCGTGGGAATTTTTCGCAAGGACACTTTCCTCTGCCAAAATGTTGTCACCTGAGCAATGTGACCGGGAGAGAGCCTGCATCTCCTGAGCAGTACTGGCACAGCGGGGTCATTTTCCATTTTCCACTGTGCTGCTGAACATCCTTCTCCTCCCCACCACTTCTGCCCAGAACGGTGCCATTTTTCCTGCTTTGAGGGCTTCCCTGCCCAGATGTTCAGAGCTGGTGGTGCCTTTGCCGCAGCATAGCTGAGAGGAGCTCTGAGAAGGGTCGTGCTGGGCTCCAGAGCTGAGCAGGGAGCTTGGATCAGAGTTTTCAGGGCAGGCCAGGCCAAGAAATCTCCATCCTATTAAACCTAAGCAGGGCAACCATCACCACCTGCCTGAGCCTCTCCCAGCACTTCCCCCAGGCTCAGCATCCCACGGTGCTGCGATCATCTCTTCTGCAGGCACTGAAGGGTTTTTTTCACTTTTAAGCTTTCTCTCCTCAGTCTGGGGCTTTATGAGCCTCCCTCACCGTGCTGGACCACTCTGTGCTCCAGCATCGTCTGCCTGCTCAGCCCGCCCTGCTTGGTGGGAATGCCGGGGTGAATTTGGGAATGGGCACACGCCCCTCAGCCAGGAGCTGCTGGATGATCCCCCTGGGGCTTCCTGATGTTCCTAATTCCAACCTGGGAATGTTTTGACTGCAAACAAGGCAGGTGATGTGGATCTGCTTCTTAATCACATCAGACTCCTCAGGTTTCCGAGGCGAGCGCTCATAAGTTCAAATTCCTGTCTGAAACACATGCTGCTGCATCTTTGTGTGGAAAACATTCCTGTTGGCAGGCTCTGCAGGAGTGCTTGGAGAGAACAAATATCAAAGTGTGACAAGCAGGGCTGATTACAAATAGCAGGAACATTTGCAGAGCACTGCAGAGCCAGGCCCACGCAAAAGCTCCTCGGTAGCAGAGCCCGGCGGCTCCCCGGGGATTGTCCGGCTCCTGGAGTTGCTATCCACGAGCTGCCTCGCCAAAGGCAGGGAAAATCACCTCAGAGGGCGGCAGAAAGGGACGGGGCAGAAATATGCACCAGCAAATACTAGTGGGGAAGGGGAATTTGGGTCTCCCTGCAGCTTCACAGAGGGATGGATGCGCGGAAGCTGTTCCTGTGCTGCCTTTTTAAAGCTGGAACAGGTTCAACAACCTTTTCCCATCAGGGCTGCAGAGCCTGCTCCAGGACAGCAAATCCCACCTCAAAACACCACAGCTTGTTCCTACAGCAAAACAGCCCCGCTTTTGGTCGTGTTTCTGGCCACACTTGGTTTGATATAATTTATGCTGAGGTTTGATACCTCTGCAAAGAGCGTTTGCATCCACGACAGGGTGTTGGTGAGGATCTTGGTCTTCCTTGCATCATTTCCAGGGGTTTTATGGGAATGGTGAGGTAATCCGGAGAATTTCTCCCTGGATGTCAGGGATTCAGTGGTGCTGCAGTCCCAGCACCCAGCCTGCTGGCAGTCAGCGTTCTCGGATATCAAATAAATGTTCATGGACAATTTTCAGGGTCTGCATTGTGCCATCTGTCAGAGCAGCACTGGGAGGTTTTAATTATGGTTTACACTCTGTCTTCAAGCACCTGGATTTGTTTTTTCCTCCTGTCAATTATTGATGGGGATTTACTAAAAAGTGTCTTAATTCCACTTTGTGCTCTTCCCCTGCAGCAGCTGGGCCAGGAACAGAGATGGGAAGAGGTCAAAGTGTGCAAGAGGTGAGGACACTTCTTGCTCAGCCACTCTCCAGTGTGGGGGCCAATTCCATGACCATTCCCAGGTTTATCTTTGGAATAATTTTCTGCGGGACTTATTTGGGTGAATGATTTGTGAGGGAAAAGGGATCAGAGCAGCTTCCCAAGGAGAAGGGAGATCTGGAGGGGGGATTCTGTCCCTGTGCCCCCTCAGGTGAGCCCCCACCTGCAGAGCTGCCCCAGCCCCGGGGCCCAGCAGAGGAAGCACCTGGAGCTGCTGGAGCCAGCCCAGAGGAGGCTCCAGGATGAGCAGAGGATGGAGCAGCTCTGCTGGGAGGGAAGGCTGGCACAGCTGGCATTGTTCACCTGCAGAGGAGAAGCTTTGGGTGACCTCAGGGTGGCCCTGCAGGGCCTGGAGGAGCCACAGGAAACATGGAGAGAGACAATTTCCAGGGGATGGAGTGACAGGACACAGGGAATGGCTTCCCACTGCCAGAGTAGCTTCAGATCAGATATTGGGAAGGAATTGTTCCCTGGGAGGGTGGGCAGGCCCTGGCCCAGGGTGCCCAGAGAAGCTGGGGCTGCCCCTGGATCCCTGGCAGTGCCCAAGGCCAGGCTGGACAGGGCTTGGAGCAGCCTGGGACAGTGGAAGGTGTCCCTGCCCATGGCAGGGGTGGGATTGGATGGGCTTCAAGGTCCCTTCCAACCCAAACCATTCCATGATTCCACGAAACCCCCTGAGCTGGTGACTGCTGTCCCCAGGCCATGCTGGCTGGAGGAGCACAGAAATCTCCCAGTGGGGTGGCAGGGCTCACACAGAACCTGCTGTCCGCACCTCCCAGCGACTCCTCCAACGCCAGGACGCAGCTCTGGAATTCAGCATTCCATGCCCAGCACCCTGCGGGGCTCCCAGAGCAAAGGTGTGGCCTGCGACACGCCCAGAAAAATCCCAAACACCCGACTTTCCAAAGCAGCCTCTCCGTTCTCTCCAATCCAAGCGTGCCCGTGGAACAGTGAGGGCACAGCCCCAAAAGGGGAGGGAGCAGCGAGCTGCCAGCTCTTCCTGCATCCACGAGCCCGCAGTTTCCAGGAGGAATCACTTGCCAATACATATGGTGTTGTGTGGATGGGAAATGTCACGGAACATAACGTCCTGATATGTTTAAAAATAAATCGCTGGGACGGCTGAAAAAACAAATGACTGAAGGGAGGGGACTCGCGGTGGCTTCTGCTGGGGATTAATTTTGTCGTTTGGTTTGGGGGGAGCTCGGTTCAGGTGTCAGAGTCGGTGTTGGTTTGATAAACTGGGGGGTTTGGCTCGGTCTCTGAGGAGTGCCGGGGAACGAGGTCAGTTTCTTAATTAATTTATGCAAATTGCAGCTTCGCTCTCCTCTGTCTGAACGTTAGTGACACCTGTCTCATCTCCTCGCAGCTAATTGCAGGGAACACACAGGGAAGCACGGGCAGGACGTGGGGAACGGCAGCAGCAGGAGCGATGGAACTTCCAGAATCAACCCAGACAGCTGCAAAATGATCCTAATGATTATCGATTATTGATTGTTATTTACACATTCTGCAAAGCATTGATCGGAGCTGTTACTGGGCTCCCACTCCCTGCACGGAGCAGGAATATCCTCGCAGGAGCCTGGAGCATCAGGATGAGCTCCTGGCTGGATGTCACTCTCGGAAAATCCACCCTAAATCCCCTTCCTGGGTTTCCTCCATGTCCCTCCACCTCTCAATCCTCCCAAATCCAGAATTTGCCTTCCAAGGGAGCTGGATCCCTAACGTTCCTTCCAAGCCAAACAATTCCATGGTTCTGTGATCCCAAGGGCAGCTTCCCTGAGCCTCTCGGTGTGGTGGGAGCTGTCCCTGCTCACTGGGATTTTTCCATAGAACTGGGCCATAAATTAATGGATTTGTATTAATAATTCAAAAAGGTGCAAATTCCTGCCCCAAAGGGATGGAAATGGTAAAATGGGCTGGGAAAAGACTGCAGTTACTGCAATGGGAATGGTGCACCCCGAAGTTTCTCCTATCCTTCCCTCCTCCCCTATTTATGGGTTCTTCGGGGAAGAGAAAGTCTTCGAGATTCCCAAAAAAATCCCCCCTGCATTCATTTTGTTGTTAACACTCCAGGTAGCTTTATTTGATTTTATTTTTTAAGGCATTTCCCCTGGTTTTGATGAAGGCACAAGGAAGAAACCAAAGCTGGGACAGCAAGAAAAAATCCCAGCAGAGGGAAGCGAGTTGAGGGAATGTTGGTGCAGCTGCATCGAGGCACCAGCTTGGTCTGAATGCCAGTTTTGGGGGTTTCCTGATCATTTCATCACCCAAACAGGACAAACTGGACCAGCTCAAGCTGGGCCCATGCAGATATCCCAGGAAAATCCTGTCATCCTGGTGGAAAACGTTCCAGAACCAGTCAGCACATGGCAAATGCCTATTTCCAGGATATTTTATCGCTATTTCCATTGGATCTTTTGTTTCTTTTGTGAGAGATTAAAAAATGCAGGTTTCATTTAATAAAAAAACCAAACATTATTTGGGCCCGAAACTGCAGGGTTCTGCATGAGAAAAACGTGTCCAGATTTTAAAACAGTTCTAAGTTGCTTGTGTGGGATTTTGTGGTGGATTTTTCTGAAGAAAACCTGTTTTGTTCAAAACTCCAAAGCCTTCGGCATTATATCCAAGAGGTTCTTCATGTTTTATTCCCTTCTTTTTTCACATTTTTTTTAGGAGAACCATTTGAAAATTTGGCCGGGGTGAAAAAAGCAGAATCACTGGAGTCCTGTCTGGCATGAAAATTCCTTTTCCTGGCAAAATCCAGCCCGGATATGATGAAGGAACTCCCCTTTGGGGGAGCAGCCTCATCCCAGTGGGAGAGCTGCAGGTGGGGCTGGAGGCTGGGCCGTTCCCACTCCTGGGCACAGCAGGATTCCTGCCTTTCCATGGCTTTTTGATCACTGGTGGAAATAGAGGCGCTTTTCCCTAGAAAAATACCCGGAATTTTTCCTCCTGCCTCCCTGCTCTCTTGCCTCAGGGTTCCCTCCTCTCCCACCCTTCTCCTGCTTCCCCCCACATTCCAGCCTGGCTGGAATTCCCTCCAGCCTCCCTGCCTGGAGCTGGTGCTGAGGCTCCAGAGGAGTTTTTTCCACCAAACATAAATTCAATTTATGAATTTATGGGCTGCAGAGGGGTGAGAGAGGATGAGGATGAGGATGAGGATGAGGATGGGATGGGATGGGATGGGATGGGATGGGATGGGA
>WAAG01063736.1:164062-224588 GCA_013390105.1 Tichodroma muraria | reverse complement strand
TAGGGATGAGGATGGGGACACGGGATGCAGCTTAGGGAGGTGTCCTTGGCACTTTGTGCTCTGAGATGGCTGCAGAGCTGCCAGTGTCAGTGTCCCGCTGTCAGTTCGGGGGCAGGGCTGTCCCGAGGGCCGGCAGTGCCCAGGGCTCTGTGCAGGTGCTCCCACAGGTGGGTGCAGGGCTGCTGGAGGTGTCCTGGTGTCCAGCTGTGGCTCCAGCATCCCATTTGTCTCCTCCATCCAAACATCCCACGTGCCCAGAGCTTTTCCTTTTATTTTCCCAGGCTCTGGACCTCCAGCCAGGGGACGGCCACCTGCAGCTGGACTGCACCTCGCAGGGTCCTCACCCCTGAGCAATTCCAGCCGGGATGAGCCCGGCGCAGCCTCTGGCGCTGCCCAAGCACCGGAGCGAATCGGCTTCTCCCGAAATGACTCCCGGCGCTGCGCCGCTGGCGGATCCTCCCTCCCGGGATGCGTGGAGGGGCTCAGCACCTCAAACTCGGCAGGGAATTGGGTGCTCGAGCGAAGTGTGAGACTGTGGGAAGCGTCTGGAGCGGCGGCGGCTCCGCTGTGCCAGCCTGGCAGCAGCTGCCGCCGCCCGTATGGCTCTGCCCACACGCACCCCCTCTGCGGTGCCTCCCGAATGTGCAATATCAACACTGCGGGAGCAGAGGATTTCTGCATGTCGTTATCCCAAGGTTTATTTGAATAAAAGGCTGGCGGGGGGAGGCAGAGCCGGCTGGGAGGCGCGGCTCCGGCGGAGTCTCGCAGCTCGGCGCGGAGATGCCGATAGACGGCGGGAGCGCAGACACAGCCAGGGCCGTGTTTGCTTTGCTGCTAAAACATGTTGCCATCGAGATTCCCAAGCCCCACGTTTCTAAAATATTCATCGGCACAGCCCAGATTCCCTCCCAAGGAGCAGAAATGCAGGCAGAGAGGAGAATCTATCTGGCATCCCCTCGTGGCTTTGCTTCTCCCTGCTGCGATGGGAGGGCGAGGAGCACAGCCCAAGGAGAGCCCAGACCTCAGGATTGCTGCCAGGCCTCGTGGAGACACGAGAGTGTCCTCACATAGTTATCCCCTCGATACCTGTGCCACGGAGTCTGCGATAGGAACCAGTGACGAGGGATCCATAAGAAGGGGATGAGGAATCCGTGACGAGGGATCCATAAGAAGGGGATGAGGAATCCGTGACGAGGGATCCATAAGAAGGGGTCTGTAAGGAGCAGCCACACAAGCTGCAATGAGGAGCAACTGCCAGCAGCGTGGGCAGAGCCCCTTAGTGACACCTCAGAGTCACCTGGGCACCTTCAGAGGCTTCTGGGCTGTGTCCAGGGGCAGGATGGACACGCAGGAGAAGCTCTCCAGCATGGACCTGCTGCTCCTGAGGTCAGGAATTCCATCCCCTGCACGCTCTACTGCCCTTCGGGATCTCATCCAGTGCCCCACTGCTGTCCCATGGAGATGTCACCATCGTGGTGGCTCTAAGTAAGAAAAATACATATTCTCTCTCCTGACCTAGTCAAGTTTTCTTGTCCCTGAGATTCCCGAAGGTTCCTCTCACATTTTGGAGTGACTCCACGCAGAGCGTTGCCCCGAGGCAGCAGCAGCGGCTCCGAAACCACCTGGTTCGGGGGCAGGGGTCCCATTTCAAAGGGCCAGGGAATGTTCGGGGACGGTTCAGCAGCAGCCCCGTGAAAAGGCTGAGCTCAGGAGGTGCCCCAGGGCTCCAAACCGCGCCTCCAAATTGCCAAGTGCGGGTGTTCTTCCCACCCAGCTCTCCCAGCACCCTGCAGCCCAAACCGGCGCGTCTGGGGGCCAAATTTCATTAAGGAGGGCCGGATGCTTGGAAGACGTGGAGCGTTTGTCTCTGGTTATTGTCCGGGTGATTTACATAATGGATTAGCGCAGATTAGCCCGGCACTGGGAGAGGCACCGGCTTGCTTTGCATGCTCCACAGGCGAAGGATTCCGGCTGGAAATGGGATGATCTAATAACAGGGATAATTGCTGCTTTATGGACTATAAGTGCTGCCATGTCAGGGGCTCGTCTGCCTCGACAGTGAGGCCATTGTACAAATATAAATCCCCCGGTCACCCCAGAGCTGCGGTGACAGCGAGTGGCCTCACAGTGACTTCCGTGGGGACACCGAACACCTGCACCACGAGATACCGGCAGCGAATTAATTGATCCAACCCCTTAAAGCTGCTTTAACGGGATCCCCCGGTGCTAATATTCCTGCTTTCCCACCCCGCAGAGCCATGCTGGAGGAGGGGAAACTGAGGCAGGAGCCGTTTCCCTTTGCACAGGGTGGGGGGTGGGGTTCCCTTATCACCCCCCAATCTCAGTGCTTTTATCTCTGATTCCCTCAGGGTAAATTCAGGGCTCGACAATTAATTTCTGCCGGGTGTTTTGCACCGCTCAGGAGCCAGCCAAGCCCATACTGTGAATATTACAAAGCTTTTTAGAACAGGAGAGCTTGGCAATTGCGACAGCACTTTTGAATCATTCATAATTTTGCACAGGGGCAACTTCTGTAGGTGTCTCGTTTCCTCTGTGTTCATAATGTTTTAGGACTAAAAATAACAAGGAATTGCTGTTCAAAATGTGAACGAGGAATTAGAATTGCCAAGGAACTCGGGAGTCAAACTGTACTGGAGGACATCAGAGCCTTCCCACAGCCGCGGCTCCAAACCCAATTAATCCCGGGTTAGGCACAAGGAAAACGTGTGGCTGGAAAGACTGGGAAACAGCTTCCACTTCCCAGCCAAGCTTCATGCAGATGAGTGAGGAGAAGGGGATTTTTGGGAAATTTACTTGGTAATTTTTTGCAAATTTCCTTTGTGCCCACAAACACCACAACGCTCAGGCCAGCTGAGCACCTGGGTGGCATCCCCCGAAATTCCTCGGGAGGAAAGCCATGCTTTGGGACAGCAAAGCTGCACTCCTGCTCCTGATGGGAATCCCCTGCCTCCTGCTTCCCATGTGAGGCTGCTCCCATGGCTTGGGGCAAATTCCGGGAGAGGTTTAAATATCTCCTGTGGATGTTGGATCCCTTCCTGCAGAGGGGCTTTGCTGGAGCTGCCTGGGATGTTCAGTGGTGGAGCTGGGATGGGGCTGCAGGATGAGCAGGGACACGGCAGGCACGGAGGCACCAGAGCTTTGGGACAGCACAGGCAGAGTAGGGAGAGCTGGGAGTGGGGAAAGTCCTTGTGGTGGCACAGGGAAACCAACCCTGCCCGGGGCTGATCCCCCAGCAGGGGAGGGGGAATTCTGTCCCTGTGTCCCCTCAGGTGAGCCCCCACCTGCAGAGCTGCCCCAGCCCCGAGGCCCAGCACAGGAAGCACCTGGAGCTGCTGGAGCCAGCCCAGAGGAGGCACCAGGATGAGCAGAGGATGGAGCAGCTCTGCTGGGAGGGAAGGCTGGCACAGCTGGCATTGTTCACCTGCAGAGGAGAAGCTTTGGGTGACCTCAGGGTGGCCTTGTAGGGCCTGGAGGAGCCACAGGAAACATGGAGAGAGGCAATTCCCAGGGGATGGAGGGACAGGACACAGGGAATGGCTTCCCACTGCCAGAGGGCAGGGATGGATGGGATGTTGGGAAGGAATTGTCTCCTGGCAGGGTGGGCAGGCCCTGGCCCAGGGTGCCCAGAGCAGCTGTGGCTGCCCCTGGATCCCTGGCAGTGTCCCAGGCCAGGCTGGACAGGGCTTGGAGCAGCCTGGGACTGTGGGAGGTGTCCCTGCCCATGGCAGGGGACTGGAATGGGATGAGGTTTAAGTTCCCTTCCAACCCAAACCATTCTGGGATTCTCTGACCAGGGTTGCTCTGGGCTGGGTTGAGCCAGAGCTGCCCTCAGACCCCTCACGCTGCCCTGGCTGGCTCAGAAGGAGCAGCTGACCCTCCCAGCTGGTGGAGTTGTTGTCCTAAAGCAAAGGCCCCCCTCTGACCCCCTTGGGTTTGGGATCCCCTCAGATTCCCTACCAAGAGGTCACTGCTTAGATCCTTCCCCGCCTTCCCAAGCCTTGCCCAGCTCCCCCAAGCCCTCCTCCACGGCAGGGGGCTGCTCCAAGCCCTTGCCTGATGATTTCTGTGCTGAGCTCTCCTCTGAGCCGAGGGGATGAGGAGAAATTCACGGCCTGGAAGTTTCAGCCTCTTCTTTCGGAATTAATTTTGCAAGCTCCTCCTTGGCCCGAGCTCTCTGCGGGCTCAGGCAGAACAGGGCCAGCGAGAGGGGAAAGTCATGTTGCTGGTTAAATCTCCAAAGCAAAAATAATCCATTTTAATGAAGGTTCACAATCTGCAATGAATGTGAAACAATGTTGTCAGCTAAGCTGTTGCATTATTCACTTTTATTTGTACAAGGTCCTTCCATTAATATTTGACTACAAGAGAATGCAATTAAAAATTTTCTACTTGAATAAACCTCTCACCACGGTGTTGGTTAAAGGATAAAACCCTTTTACGGTGGTGGAGAGGGGAATTTAGCACACTGGCACGTGGGTCACACGCCGACTCCCATCCTCTTGCACCCCAGGTTTTGTTCCCTGTTCTCATTTTTTGCCATGTCCTCCCTTCGATCCTTGCCCCACATCAGCTCCTCTGGGCTCCCCTGCTCCCTTCCCTGGATTCAGAGGATCCCAGCGCAATCATTTCCTTCAGAGCAGAGCCAAGGCAGGCAGGGAAGGGAGGGGGATGTGCAGGCAGGTGGGAAGCACCCCCAACCCCCAATTCCCAGAATTTCCAGGCTGAGGCAGAGCCCCGTTTTACCGGGAAGGAGTGGGGCTTTGCCTTCATGACCAGGGGCATTTGCTGGCAGGGAGAGATGATTTATTATTTAAATTTTGGCATGCATGGCTGGGCACTGAATTAGTTGTAATCTCCCAGGATGGGAGCAAAAACCTTCTAGGATCAGGGAAGAGAGCTCAGACACGAGCTCGGCTCGTCACAAAAGGGAAGATGTTGGGGACGAGGGACAGGAGGATGATATTCAAAGCATGGAGTCACATATATGATTAGGCACTAATTCCCTTTCCAGAGCATCCAGGAACAAAGAGCCTGTGGTGAAAATAAAGCCACAGAGTTTGGGTGGGCACAGAAGGTTGAAATATGGCCAGGTTTGTTTGGATTGGTGGCAGGGAAGAGGACAATCCACGAGCTTGGAACTGTTGGGCCTTTGGGAGATCACTCTCTGCTCCCAGGCTCCTTCAGGGAGCTGGGAAGTGCCACCAGGAGATGGACATTCCATCCTGTGCTGCTTCACCTCCTGGAGAATCCAACGCACCCTGTGGGGCTGTTGGGAAGAGCACAAGGGAAGACTGGGAGCCTGGAGGGCAGAACTGGATGGGATAGAAGGAGAAAATATGTGTGGATATGTGGAAAAGGAGCCTCTGGCCTCAAGAAATGAAGTCTAGGAGAGGTTTGGAGCCTCCTTTGGAGGAGAAATTTGGGGGCCAAGAGGGCCAACCTTGGGGGCAGGGAGATGGCCAGAGAATGTAGGAGTGTCTCCAGGAGCAGAGGAAATAACCTTGGAGAATGACTTCCAGAGGAAAAGGACCTTTGGGAGAGTTTCCACCTCCCCAGAAACCAGAGAGGATTTTGGGGAATAAATGCTCCGGCTCAGCTGATCCAGGTCCTGCATCCTGTAGATCACCTTTGGTTTTTTGGGACAAGATCTGCCAGGGCACACAATGGGCAGAGATCCAACCCTACCCCATGGCAAAACCTCGCTGATCCCTGTGGGAATTCCATACTCTTACCATGAAACCCCACCCAGGGGGTACCAGGAACATTTGCACATCCACATCTCTTTAATTTTTGGATTTGATGATCTTAAAGGTCTTTTTCAACCTAAACAATCGGGATCTGTCTCCTTTTGGGACCAAGCAGGACCTGCTGCTGTGCCATAAAGTCCAGAAAAGCTTCCAGCACCGTCCTTCTCTTCCTGGGATGAACATTTTCCCATTTCTGGGACAAGCACAGCCCCTCAGGAGATCTCCTGCCCTGGGCACCCAGGATCATGGCTGAGGCTGGAGCAGCCCATGCACAGGGATCCCAGGGAACACGACAACCAACCAGCAGCAGCTGCAAGGAGGATTCAGGGAATATTCTGTGGATTATTCTGCTCTTCCCTTCTTTCCTGCTGGGCTCTTCCCTGGCTGTTTGTGGGGAAGGTGGCAGTGACATCCAGAGCTCCAGGGAAGCTGCTGGCACCATCTCCGGGCTCTCCTGAGGGGCCCTGGCTGCACCCCTGGAGATTTCACATCCCACAGCTGCCACTGCAAGGGGGGGGTCAGCTCATCCAAACCCCAGGAATCTGCCCATGGAATGCTAAGCAACACCTCAAGCAAGGCCTGGGAGTGCACAGAGAGGAATCTTCAGACCTTCAATTCACTACGCTTCAACTCTTCCCAGATAAAATAAGGATTAGGAAATCCATTCATCTTCGGGAGTGCTGTGGAAAATCAGTCCATTATTTGTGTCCCATTAATGTTATCTGGGCCAGGGAGAGGAATAATCCCATCCCCAGCAGCAGATCTGTCCAGTGAGGAGTACAGGAGACAAGGGCCCATCCCAAACAATGAGGCTGCAGCGGGATGCTGAGGGATGGCTCATGGAATGTGTGCCGGGATTTCAGCCCAGGCCGGGCTGTGGCTCCCAGGAGCTCTCCCAGGAGGAGTAGAGTGCAGCTGCATCCCAATCCCAAAGCATTCCCAGAGAATCATGGACTGGGTTGGGTTGGAATGGTCCTTAAAAATCACCCAGTGCCACCCCCTGCCATGGCAGGGACACCTCCCACTGTCCCAGGATGCTCCAAACCCCGTCCAGCCTGGCCTTGGGCACTGCCAGGGATCCAGGGGCAGCCCCAGCTTCTCTGGGCACCCTGGGCCAGGGCCTGCCCACCCTGCCAGGGAACAATTCCTTCGCAGTATCCCATCTATCCTTGCCCTCTGCCAGTGGGAAGCCATTCCCTGTGTCCTGACCCTCTGTGTCAAGTCCCTCTCCAGCTCTCCTGGATCCTCTTTTAGGCTCTGGAAGGGGCTCTGAGCTCTCCCTGGAGCCTTCTCCCCTCCAGGTGAGCACCCCCAGCTCTGCCAGCCTGGCTCCAGAGCAGAGGGGCTGGGAAGGGGCTGGAGCCCCAGGAGGGGCTGAGGGAGCTGGGAAGGGTCTGGAGCCCCAGGAGAGGCTGAGGGAGCTGGGAAGGGGCTGGAGCCCCAGGAGGGGCTGAGGGAGCTGGGAAGGGGCTGGAGCCCCAGGAGAGGCTGAGGGAGCTGGGAAGGGGCTGGAGCCCCTGGAGAGGCTGAGGGAGCTGGGAAGGGTCTGGAGCCCCTGGAGAGGCTGAGGGAGCTGGGAAGGGGCTCAGGCTGGAGCAGAGGAGGCTCAGGGGGCCCTTCTGGCTCTGCCCAGCTCCTGCCAGGAGGGGACAGCCGGGGGGTCGGGCTCTGCTCCAGGAACAGGGACAGGAGGAGAGGGAACGGCCTCGGGCTGGGCCAGGGGAGGCTCAGGGTGGGCAGCAGCAGGAATTTCTCCATGGAAAGGGTGCTCAGGGATTGGCAGGGGCTGCCCAGGGAGGTTTGGAGTGCCCATCCCTGGAGGTGTCCCAGGAAGGGCTGGAGGTGGCACTGAGTGCTCTGGGCTGGGGACAAGGTGGGGATGGGGCACAGCTGGGACTCGATGATCCTGAAGGTTTTTCCAGCCTCAATGATTCTGGAATTGTGTGAAATACTTTCCTTTCATCCAAACCCCTCTCCTCATTACAGACCCACCCTTTGAGCAGAGACCGAAGAGAGGAAACCTCAGAATCAGAGACGGAGACTGGAAAATTCCAAGCAGCTGGAAACGGCAGTGGCTGGACAGGAGCTGGCCGTTCCTGCTGTCCCACCCCCGGAGCTGCTGGGAAGGCCTAAAGGTGCTAAAATCAGGTTATTGAACGATCCGGGAGTGCTGCGCTGCTGCTCAGCGAGATTTATCCCCCATCTGTGCTTGTTTTCATTCCACCGGCACACCTAATAAATATCCCCTTTTAAAGCAAAGCACCTCCATTTGCAAACCTGTTAGCAGAGCTCTGGCATTTCCCAAGGATTTTGCCTCCAACATCCCCGCCTGGAAGGCCACGTGTTAATCCCCAGGACTCGCCGGGATTTCTCAGGCTGGAGGTCCCTCGAGTTTTCTCCTCTGCTAAAGAACAGATAGTCCAAAATCTTCCAGATGCCCACGCAGGTGAGAGCCAATAATCCTGGGAACTGGAGAGACCGATTACAGACTGAAATTCCCGTTTTAGACGAGCGCGTCAAGGCTCAGAAACCTTTGCTGTGCGTGTAGGGAAGGGGGAAAAAATTTAAAAAATTAAAAATCACCAAATCCCAAAGCCCTGCGAGGCAGTAAGTAAAGTTTGGCAACTTCCAAATGCATTCCCTGTTGTTCCAAGCTGTTCCCTGTGGCTCCCCAGAGGGCTGGTCCATAAAGGATAACAACCTTTGCCTGCTGGGAGCTATTAGCTTAAATGGGAGCGGGCTGCTGCAGCATTTAAGGCTGATTAGAATGGTGTCATTGGATTTGTATGCACTGGGATCCATGCAGATGGATTTCACAAAAATTCCAAGAAATTACATCCAGGAAAGAGAGTTAAAGGGATGTCTCAATGCGTGGCAAGCACTCGCTCGGCTGACTGAAATTACAAATAGAGGAGCAGGAAAAAAGAAAAAGAAAACCACAAGGAAGTTAAAATGAAGCTGGAGAATTTAGGAACAGAATTCCAGGCTCTGGAAACCGCTGGAATGGGCAGATGGATTAGGGATCAAAATGGCCGTATATCTCTTCCTCATTTTTGCATTAAATTCAAATTATTTTCATTAGATGTGTGAGCACACTGAATCATTTCTGTGTTACACATGGAACTGCACAAAATTCGGGATGCGTCGTTACCCTCCATGCAGGTGTCACGCCTGGATTAAAACTTCTCCCATCCAAGCACTTCCAGGCATTCGCAGGCCACACTTCGAGCCAGGAAGCCTCATCATCTCAGGTAGCAACCCCCAAATTTCCACATCCTGGGAACAAGCAGGGAATTTGTCGCTGGATAAAGCCCCTGACCCAGAAAAGCATCGATCTCTTACAACTCATTTGTCTCTCTTTGACTTGCAAATCTCAGGAATTTTCCACCCCAATCAACTCAGCTCTCACCTCCCCCTGAGAGGGCAGAGCAGCTCCTGCAGCATCTTCTGCTCCGAGGTTTTTGGTTCCTCTCAACGCTTTAGCGGCTCCCTTTGGGGGGTTTTCTCCCCCACGGAGCTGCTGGAACATTCCCAGCGCTCCCCAGGTACGGGCAGTGAGGCCGGGCTTCCCCAGACACCCCGGCGATGCCACCAAGGGCCACTCAGCCAAACCCAGCGCGGAGCAGTCGCCGCTTTCCAGCAGCTTCTTGGTTTCCAGAGCCATTAAAAGACTCGCTAATAAGCCTGGCATTCTTCAGGCAGGCTCAGAGTCTGCTCCCTGCGCCCAGAGCCGCGGCCTTGGCCGGTGGGGATGGAGCAGGGATGTTGGAATGAGGGGAAGGACGAGCAAGAGTCTTTAAACTGCCTGAAACAACCTGATGGTCGTGGTCATTTTCATCCCATCCCGATCATCTTCATCCCGTCCCTGGGAAGGGCTGGGATACACAGGGGCACTGCAAACATCCCGCTAATTCCACTACCAGGGCAACATTCCTTGGTTTTCCAGCCCCACCCAAGCCCACTTCCCCACCTCCAAAAGCTTTAACCCTTCCTTCCCTCTCCAAACCCTTCCTGCTTGGATAAACAGTGCCTCAGCCCCCAACAATCCTTTTTTAACATTTAACAAAACCTTTCTCTCCTTCTTAAGGCTTAAGGAGAACAAAAAAAAAAAAAAAAGAAAAAAAAAAGCGCTTTCCCTATTTAGCAACATTCTTGTGATGTTTATTGGAACGGGCTGAAAGAGCTGAGGTTTGAAAATTAGGATCTGGCAAGGAAACAGTGTCCTCAGGGGCCAGAGAACAAACCTCTCTGGGAGGAAAGTGATGGGACCAGCCTTTAAAGGCTGGAAAATTGCAAACCAATGTGCTCAGCAGTATTTTCCTTTATGCAGTTCTTTTATTCTTAAGATGAAAATTGCTCGGGACAAAGGCATCGGTCTCATACCTGGGACAGTGTGCTCCTTCCTCTCCTTTTCCCTGTGAAAATGTGTGCTGCTTTGAAGAGCAGCGATGTTCAGCACGAAGCAAATGCCAACGTGACCATTTTTAATGCAAATTCGCTGCCATCTCTCGCCTCCCCTCTGATGCTGCCTGGGAATGTGTGACAGTGCCTTGGCAGGGCTGTCACTCGGGGAGGAGCAGGGGCCTGCGGTGCTTTGCCAGGATGAGAAAGTGCCTTGTTGGGTTTCCAGCCTCTGATCCCACCTGGACACGACAGCAAAAGCCTTTTCCAGCCCTCCCTGGGACTCGCTGCTCAGTCACTCCGAGGTTTTAATGAGTGGACAAAGCTGGTGCCGGTGGCATCACTGCGAGGATGCTGCTGAGGGCGGGGCTATCAAAGCACCCCTCGCACAGGCAGCGGGGGACAGAGGTGTCCCCCAGTGTCCCTTTCTTGGGCAGGGGTGGACAGAGGTGTCCCAGTGTGCACACGGGTGTCCCCAGTGCCCCTTGCACAGGCAGGGATGGACAGAGGTGTCCCCAGTGTCCCTGGCTTGGGCAGGGGTGGACAGAGGTGTCCCCAGTGTCCCTTGCACAGGTAGGGATGGACAGAGGTGTCCCAGTGGGCACACGGGTGTCCCCAGTGTCCCTTGCACAGGTAGGAGCAGGCAAAGGCGTTCCAGTGCCCCTCGTTCGTCTCGGGGCAGGCACCGAGTCACGCCCCGCACCCCCAGCGCCGTCCTGCCCAGCCCGCACAGGGTTAAACCCTCTCTGCCGCTCCCGGGGCTGGGAATTGCGCTGGAGCCTTTCCTTCCCAGCCCTTCTTCCCACCGTGTCCCCGAGCGCGGCTCCACCGGCGCATCGCGACCCCGCGGCGGGGCCGGGGCCGCCGCTCCCCGCCACGGAGGGGGACGGGCAGGCCGGAGGTTCCCACAGCCCACGCCGGCAGCAGAGGAAGCGCAGCCCCCCAGGGCCGCCTCTGGGAGCCACAACTCGCCACAGCCGCCTGCTGCCACCCGCCCGGCCCCGGCTGGGGATGCTGCGCCCGCTGCCGCCCCCCCGAGCACCCCCGCAGCTCTCTCGGGGGCTGCGGGGGTAAATACACTCAGGGGGAGTGTCCACGTGCCTTTTCCATGGAATTCCATCCCCCACCCTCCCCCGAGCAGCCCCGCGCTGCTGGGACGCTGCTCACGCCCTTCGTGACACGGGCGCTGCCCGGGTGCACACCCGGGGGGAGCCGCGCCTCTCCTGGTCGCGGCTCTGGCTCACAAATCGTGGGATCTCGTCACCACGGGATCATGGAACGCAATGGAAGGGGCGTTAAAGCGCACCTCAGTCCACCTCATGCCACGGCAGGGACACCTCCCACCAGCCCAGGCTGCTCCAAGCCCTGTCCAACCCGGCCTTGGACAGCGCCAGGGGTGGAGCGGCGCCTCTGGGCGCCTGTGCCAGTGTCACAGCCTGGCGGCCGTTCCTGTGCCCATGGAGACACCTGAACGCCAGCCCTGGGCTGCACATCACCCCTTCCATCGGTGACACCGCCCCCACGGGAGCTGGAGGAGCCCAGCAGCTCCTGCCCTGGCCTTTGGGGCTCCAGGGCACTCCGCAAGTCCTTCTGCTGCTACCTGGGGGTGACTCCTGTGCCACAGAAATGCCTCTCCTGGCTGCAGGGAGCACTGGGTGTGAGGGTTCAGCCAGTGATGGTTCGCCATTCCCAAGGCTTGGGAGGATTAGCTAATTCTTAAATTGGCCTTGTCCGGGCAGCACAGGTGCTACAGCAGGCATGGAGGAAAGGTCCTTTCCTCCAGGTGCCCTCACACCTGGCCTTTGCTGTGGAAATGACATTCCCAAAGCAGGGAGGGAATAGGAGAGTGGAGAGAAAAGAGCCTGGGAACAGCATCCAGGGGTGCCCCCAACCAGGAGAGAATGCTGCCTGTGGCACCAGGTGACCCCACCTCAGACCAGGGCCACCCAAGCTGATTTTCCCACCTGAGGCCCAGCAGAAGACGGGAGGAGAGCTCCAGGAACCATTCCTGATGCCCAGCGATGATGGGAAGGCCACGGGAAGCGGCGGGGAGAGCGCTGGAGCAGCCGAGCCGTAATCCCGCGCTCCTGGCTATTTAACGCCGCTTATTGCAGCCCGCAGTTCTCCCTCTCCCCGCAAGACAAATGCGAGCAGCGCTCCGTCAGCTCGCCCAGCCCTCCCCAGCCCCGCTGCAGCCAGCAGGGAGTTTTGCTGGGGGGCAGGATAAGATTGTGCAGATGTAATAACTCCATTCATCACCGGCGAGCGGGGCCGGGCGAGCGGCGCTCTGTAAATGGCTCGGGAAGTTTGGCAGCTCCGATGCCACCAATCTCCCTGACAGGCAATACCAGGGTGCCCCGGAGCCCCGGGGCAGCACAGCCAGGGCAGCCAGAGCTACGGGCACTGTGCCAGCAGGGACTCTGCTGCTCCAGGGGGACAGGATGGAGGGGAAGGCTCTCCCTGCCTCGAGAATCCCGGGAAAACGCTCAGAGCGGCGGGAGAGTCAGTCTGGAGGGGCTCATTCCCCAGGAATGAGTGATGGTCTGAGGCCAGAGCACCCACAGCTCCCACAGGACCCATCCTCAGCCTCCCACAAGCTCTGGGGGCTTTGCACCTAAAATCACAAAATCACAGAAAACTTGGGTTAGGAGAGACCTTAAATATCTCATCCCACCCCCTGCCATGGGCAGGGACAACTCCCACTGTCCCAGGCTGCTCCAAGCCCTGTCCAGCCTGGCCTCGGACACTGCCAGGGATCCAGGGGAGGTGGATCTGCTCTGGGCACCCTGGGCCAGGGCCTGCCCACCCTCCCAGGGAACAATTCCTTCCCAATATCCCATCCATCCCTGCCCCCTGGCAGTGGGAAGCCATTCCCCCTTGTCCTGGCACTCCAACCCTTGGAAATCATCTCTCTCCATCTTCCTTGTAGTCTTCCTTCAGATACTTGGACCCTGCAGATGTTGCCTATGGGAAACCTGGACATCCAAGGATTTGGTGCTCTCCCAGCTCCCTCACACACACAAACACAGCACTGGGCGCTGCAACCCTCCTGACTCAAAGAAATATCTTCCATCAGCCAAACTACCAAAGGAATGATGGATATTTTTAAAGGAAAAGTTGCTCCAGCTGCATCTCACATTCCTCCTCATTGCCTTCAACCCCTGGGAAGTGCAATCCTGCTGCTGACACACGTGGCCTGGATTCAGGAGCTTTATTAAACCAAATTCCCTGTCCTGATTCCCTCTGCTGATCCAGGAGCTGCTGATTTCCATGCTCACCCTACAACCTCCTGTGCACCCCACCCTGAAAATTCCAGGTTTGCAGAGACACCAGTGAGGGTCAGGGCTGTTAAACACCCATGGGCTGGGGAAACTGTCCATTCCCAGCTCAATTTTTTGGCCTACACCCATTTTTAAGGTTTTGGATTCCTTTTCACAATTTTTAATTACCAAGTTGGTACAGAAGGAACATTGGACCCCACTAGTTTTGCTCCTATGTGAGTTTTTCATTAGAAGCCTGGCATCTGTGGAAGAAAATCCACGAAAGACTTTGTCTTTCCTGACACAAAACAGCCTTCCCAGAGCTTAACAGAAATTTGAATGAGGCTCTTGCTGCCAAGGATGCAAAAAAAAAAATAAATAAATTGATTTTGTGTGTTCAAATTCACGCCTTATTTTTGCAAAATATTTTCCGAGGGTGAAATTTCTCGTGCTTGCTTTCAGCAGAGTTTGCAGGAATGTGTTGAGCTGCTTCTCCGTAGAACAGTGATTACCAATGTTCATTTTCAGGATTAGAATACAAACAACAAACACACTATTCTTGTCATTCCATAAAAAATTAGGGAACTGTGGCAGCTTCCTACACACACACAGTGTGAGGATTTCTCCACAAAATCCTTGGCACACCGAGGCTGGGCTAAAGGCAAAATAAATAAATAAGTGCATGACACAAATAATTATCAAAATGCCTCGGAGCAGCCCATATTTCAGCAGAGTAATGAAGGCAGGTACTCATTGTGCTCTGTCAAACCAAACAACTCACTTTTAGTATTCCTGCAGTGCTTTCTTCCAGGTAAGCACTATATTTACTTCTAGAATGCTATGGAGGCACTATATTTAATTCTATATTCCCCCTGCTTTTTATATTTTAAGGGAATGGCATTACAGGGGCATTAAATATGGGGATGGAGGAGCGTTACTTGGAATATTCAAGGTTCTTCTCATGCTGGGAGCACAGGGTGAAGGTCTCCTGCCCAAGGGAGGACCTTTAGTCAGGAAAATCCAGGGGATTGGATCAGCTCCCCCACCTGAACGTGTGGGAAGAGTCAGAGGGAGAAGAGAGGAGAGGGAGAGGTTTTCAGGCACAGGAGAAGGAATTGGGTAAGTTCTTACAAACACTGAGAGGTCACAGAACCCCAGAGTGGATGAGGTGTGAAGGGACCTCAGTGGTCACCTGGTGCCACCTCCCTGCTCCAGCAGGGCCACCCNCCCAGGGCTGAGGGCCCCTCTCAGCTGGGGCTCCTCTCCAGGCTGAGCAGCCCCAGCTCCCTCAGCCTTCCCTGGGCACGGAGATGCTCCAGGCCCTTCCTCAGCTCCAGGAGCTCCTGTCCCTGCTGTGCTGAGGAGCCAGAGCCGGACACAGCACCCCAGAGGTGTCCCCAGGGCTGGGCACAGGGGCAGGATCTCTCCTTGTCCTGCTGGGAATGCTCTTCCTGAGGCAGCCCAGGATGCCACTGGCCTCCCTGGCCAGAATTTGGTATTACTGTCATTTTCCTTCCCTGGAATGGGAGAGAACCACTCATCCTACACTCCTTCTGAGTAAAACCTTCCATGCCAGGAAGTGTTGGATATCCTTCTCAATCCTGGATGGATTGGGAGTGCAAATGTCCTGGACAAAGGTTGAGGGAAGAAATCTCATGAGACAGAAGATGACCAGCTGAAGGGGAGCAGTGTAAGGACACAGTACATGCAGAGGTGGCAGGCTTGGACTGGGCAGACTGGGAGGAAAAGCTCCAGAGCAGGCAGGGCAGGAGCTGAGCTCTGGGAAATCCATATGGGAATGGCGACAGGACTGTGCAGAGACAGCACATAACAGCAACTCCATAAGTGATGGACAGCACCAGAAAAACAGAACAGGAGCCTAAAACCCCCCATCCTGTGAGCATCCCTGGAAACCAGCAATGCACAGCAGGACACGGGGTCATCAGAGCAAAATTCAAGGATTTTTGGCAGAGATACTTCATTTTTAAGAAAATTGTTATTGCTGCATGGAGTGTCCTGTGTGCATTTGTTGTTTGGAAAACGAGCCCTTTCCCAGGGGCTGTGGTCTCTTCCTGCTGGGAGCAGCATTCTCATCCCTGTCCTGGAGCCCTGGAGCAACCCATGAGCACGGGGACAAAAGGAACAGTCTGAGGGTGTTGTGATGCCCAGGACCAGCCTGGGGCTGACTCCATTCATCCTTTGCAATTATTTTTCCTCTCTTCTCTTCCCGTGCAGCTTCACTGGAGGTGTGGATGAGGAGACAGAGCAGGTCAACACCTCACACGGAGATCCAGGCCTCCAGTGGAATCCTCAGCAGCAGGAACAAGCCCTTTTCCTAAAAAAATCCAGCCAGGACAACAGCTATCAGCTGGCAAACAGCCTCAGATGGAAAGGCTGCAAATGTGAGAGGCTGCACTGACATTCTCTGCCAATGACCCAATGAAGCACAAGAAGCGTTTCTGCGGCTCGGAACAGACATTTACATAATGTTTGTCTGCAGCTCGGGCTGTTACGCCGGGATGGCTCTGCAGGAAGGACAGGCTGTCCTCCTGGAGGTGGCACTGAAAAATGTGCTTCCCTCCGAGGCTGAGGGACAGCATTTGTATTCCCTGTTCCGAGGGAAATCGGCAGCCTGGGGAGACATTGGTCAGGTCACCGTGCCTCGGGCCAGCAGGGAGGGGGCAGGAAGCACCCAGCACCTTCCCAGGCACATTCCAGCCTGGGATGAGTGGGATCACTGTGCCAGGGGAGAAGTGGGAGCACTCAGGGGACACGGGGTGGCAATCAGGGGCCACCAGCCCAGGGAGGTAAGTGGGGACAGGTAGCTCAGGTGCCTTGGAGAATGAAATGGGTAATTCCAAACTATCCCAGTGTAGGGCGGGAAAGGTATTTTCCAGCTGGGTGTTGGGAGCAGGGAGACAGGCAGGAGGTGTCAGGGAACTGTCAGAGCACCTGCAAAGCTTGCACAGGTCACCAAGGATGGCCAACCTTGGCACAATGTTGGTTTTGTAGGAAATGATATTTTGATCCAGTTTTACTTAATAAAACTGGAGACAAGCAGCCAGAATGTCTCAGTTTGATAGAGGAGTGTAACAGGGAGAGTTAATTACTTATTGCAACCTGAGGCTCAGAAACCAGCCAGAAATCAGGGCTTGAAATGCTGCTCTCACCAGCAAAGCGTGGGGAAAGCCACGGGAATGCCAGCAGCCCCATCCTGGGGAAAGGGGCATGTCCATCCCTGAGCTCCACGGAGCTGGAGCCCTGCCCAGTCCCCACTCCCACTGCTGGACCTGCAGGGGGGCTCAGATTGACAAAACTTCAGCTTCCCCATGGATTGGAGCAACAGAAATCCAGGAGCTGAGAGCAGACACCAAAATGGACTCTGATTTTAATTTTTCAAAGACTTCTATACTTAGAAGTCTCTTGTTGGCCCTCAAAGTGGACCTGTTACTCTCTGCTCTTCAGATGATTTATTAATTACAGGCAGAGTTACAGCAGAGCTGCAGCTCCCCCAGTCCTGGTGATTTGTGTGAGACTGGGAAAAAAAACTTCACCCATTGCAGAAATAAACCCATGTGCCCAGGCAAAAAAAAATAAAATAAATGTCATCCTTAGAAACTACACCCAAACACACACAAATATTCATATATATTTATAGATAGCTTTTGGTGATGTGTCTCATGCTTCAGGACTGAAGCTATTCTTATGCTTTTCATAAATGGCCATGGAAGAGCATTTCAAATGAAGCTCAAAGAATAACATCCTTTTGTTCCCAGGAACAGATACAGCCAGAATGGACTTGGCTGAGGAATAAAATCAGACTTTGAAAGGAGGAGACAGAGCAAAGTTACCTGGATAGCTGCAGACTCAGAACTTCTCATCTCCCTGTCACTGCATGAGAGATTTCTCAAGTTTGGAGAAAGCTCTGGGCTCCCATCTCCAGAGGGACGCAAAGAACAATATAAGGTTTCCTTCAAATTCCCAAAAGAGGCATTTGATGTTCTTTTGGAAGTGGTTAAACCCAATTCTGGCCTCCTGGATGCTCAGCCATGGAAGATATCTCAGTTACAGCAAGGCAGACACATCAGAACTCCAATCAATAGGTGGATCCTTTATTAAACTTAAAGAGAGAGCCAGGATTGGAGGGAAAACATTATATTGGTTTGTCCTGGATAAATCAAACAGCAGAGCCCAACTTTATTTCTGCAGGAGAGAAGGTTCAGAGAATCCCAGACAGGTTTGGGTTGGAAGGAACCTCGAAGTCCATCCAGTGCCGCTCGTCCATGAGCAGGGACAACTTCCACCATCCCAGGATGCTCCAAACCCCGTCCAGCCTGGCCTTGGGCACTGCCAGGGATCCAGGGGCAGCCACAGCTGCTCTGGGCACCCTGGGCCAGGGCCTGCCCACCCTGCCAGGGAACAATTCCTTCCCAACATCCCATCCATCCCTGCCCTCTGGCAGTGGAAGCCATTCCCTGTGTCCTGTCCCTCCATCCCCTGGGAATTGTCTCTCTCCATGTTTCCTGTGGCTCCTCCAGGCCCTGCAGGGCCACCCTGAGGTCACCCAAAGCTTCTCCTCTGCAGGTGAACAATGCCAGCTGTGCCAGCCTTCCCTCCCAGCAGAGCTGCTCCATCCTCTGCTCATCCTGGTGCCTCCTCTGGGCTGGCTCCAGCAGCCCCATCCCCCTGCAGTGGGATGAACACAGGGATTGTGGTCAGGACAAACATTTAGGATGCTCTCGGTGTGAACACGAGCATCAAACAGACTGAAGAAAGGAAAAAGTCAGGATATGGAATTTTTGGGGTGGCTGTCCAGCATTATTAACCCCCAGTGGGGTCTGCACCCCCTGACACCCCTTCCCTGCTCCATGTGGGGCTCCTGCAGCCTCAGGGCTCCTCTGCACATCCCTGGGCTCAGGACTTGCTACTCCAGCTTCATCTGAAGAAACCACTCCAGATAATGCATCTTTATTTGTTTTGGAGGAATTAGATTTAAATTCCCCCGGAAATTCAATGAAACTCTGCTGTAATAGACAGCTCAAAGCCCACAAGCCCACGCTCCGCAAGCCTTCGGAGCAGAACATCCATCTTTGCAGCACTCAGGTAATTCCAAACTGAGAGGAAGTTTTTGGGAGAGAGATACCTGGATTAGAGCCAGGTCTTGAACCAACAAGGACACAGCCTGACCTGTGGCTACTAAATAAAGCTTTAGAAAATACAGGATTTTCTCAGAAAATCCTCACTGAGAAAGCTGTGGAATCCAAAAGGTTTCAATGTGAGATCCAAAGTTAGGATGTGAAATTCCTTTTCAAGAACATCAGCAGGAGGAGGACCAAATAAAAGCTGTCACTGTTATTTTTCTTGTTGTCATTATACAGTTACAAGTGAAAGCAGAATGGGGCTTTTGCATCAGAGGATACAATACAGTCCGTAGGTGTTGGGGAAGAAAGGGAAAGGAAGCAGCACGAGGGGAGGAGGGGAAGACGAGGGGAAAGTTACATAAAACTGCAAAGATGAAGCCATTTTGGGCAAGAAGGTTCTCAGGAAATTGAAAAGCCACAAAGGTGGGAAGGTTTGAGCTGCTGTGCTTGGGGATATCCACGTGGGGCTGTCCTGGTGTGGGAATCCTCACAGAGCCACAGGCATCGTGTCCGAATTTCTGACTTCCCCCAGGGGATGAGGAAGAGGATGAAGTTCTGACTTCCAACAGGGATGAGGAAGAGGATAAATTTCTATTTCCTTCAGGGGATGATGAAGAGAACGAATTTCTATTTCCTACAGGGATAAGGAAGAGAATGAATTTCTGTTTCCTGCAGGGGATGATGAAGAGGATGAATCTCTGACTTCCTACAAAGAATGAGGAAGATTAATTCCTGATTTCCTGCAGGGGATGTTGAAGAGAATGAATTTCTATTTCCTACAGGGACGAGGAAGAGGATGAATTTCTGACTTCCTACAGGGGACAATGAAGAGGATGAGATCCCCCTCAGCTGCCCTCAAGAGCTCCACAACCACTGGATCCAGCACAGGGTTTCCAATGCAGCCCTAAAGCCAAAGGAAAAGGGAAGGGTTCCTTTCCCTCCAGGGGAAAATTTCTTGCTGATTCCATCCTCACTGCCAGCTGGAACGTGGGACAAATCCTGCTGCCCCTGTGGTGTCCCTCAGCAGGAATTCCTGCTCCGGGGACAGCAGGCAAAGGGACAAGTGTCCCTCTCAGGCAGGACAGGGTCGGGGGTGCTCACCCAGGGCCTGGCGTTAAGGCAGCAACAGAGATAAAAACCCGAGTAAAACCACAGAAGTGCGGAGCGTGGCTGAGCCGTGGGGCAGAAGGGAAAAGCACCACACGAGAAATTGATTCCATTAAAAAGTAATCTCAAATTTAATAAAAGTTATGATTTGATTATAGCCGTAGAACCGCAGGGCAGGGGAGGGAGCACGGCGAGGGCTGGGGGAGGCAGCGGGGAGGGGAGAGCAGCTCTCAGGGCTGGCTCAGCCTCCTGAAGGGCTCTCCCAGCCTGCCTGGGCACGCTGGCTACTGCCTGGCCACCTCCTGGCCACCTCCTGGCCTGTCCTGAGCACCTCTCCAACCCCCTCCACTCCTCTGTCCGCACTTTGGGATCAGGCTCAGGGGGGCACAGCAGCGGGAGAGGATGGAGCGCACCCCGAGGGAGCTCCTCCAAATAACACCAGCATCTATGAAATCAATGCCTCAACCTGCCAGAACGGATGCAGGAAGTTCTTCATCGTGCCAGGAAACGCTGCCGCTGGCACGGGCAAAGCCACTGCTCTGCTCCAGCCCGGCTCCTCCAGCAGGGCAGCCCCACATCCCCCGAAGGGAGAGTCCCAGCTCCCCTCTGGGTGCTGGGACGGCAGCAGGCTCGGAGGGCTGGGGCAGGAGAGATCCCAGGGGATCTGCCCCACCCCCAGGAGCAGCAGAGGCTGAGCTGAATCCCGGGGCTGTTGGTGGAGCCCAAATATGGGAGGAGCTGCCAAGGCTGAGGCGTTCAGTGGCCAGAGCTGTGACGCCTCTGCAGACTTTGAAAGCTCTCCTTGCTTGGTCCAGGAGCATCCCCTTCCTCCAGCTCCGGTGGGAACACGATTCCTCTTCACAACGTGGCTGGAGCCTCCCTGGGGGCACAGCTGGGAGGGTGACACCAGCAAAAGGCTGATGGGGGGTGTGGGGAGGGGTTGGTCCCCACCTGGGGTTGGTCCAGACCCCACATTCTCCTAGGGAATGCAAGTGATTCCCCTCATTTTTGGTGGGAGAGGGATGGGAATGGCCTGGGAGGCACAGGGGGACCAGGGTGGGGAGATGGTTTTGCCACTTGAGCCCAAGTAGTGGTGAAGGAGAGAACTGGCTGGTTCCCGGGAGGGTTTTCCTTGCCCGATCAATCAGAAACCAAACCCCCCAGCTCTGCTGTGCAAAACAGAGAAATAAACACAGATTATTTGCCTTGCTGGAGTAAAGCAAACTCTCTACATTTGAAAAAAAAAAAGGAATGAACTGTGAGTCGCCACACACACTGGAACCACTGGTTGTCCCCTCTCCAGTTCCTCTGTTCTCACGGATAAATTTGGGAGCTGGATGGCTGCCAGTGCCTCGACAGTAAATGCACATGAAGGATCTCTGTGTTTACACAGTGTTGTTCTAGGTGAAGATATTCCCTTAAATGCAGGCGACAGGCAGTGGCTGTGAGTGCAGACACCTCTGGAAAAGAGGGAAGAGAAATTAATTAATCCAGCCCCAATTATCTGGGCTTTACCTTTTAAGCTGAGCTATTACATTATTTGAAAGTCTAGTTAAGGAAGTAAAGAACAAAAGAAGAAAACACCCAAGTGTTAGGACTCAAAGAAATCTGATAATAGGAATTAAAAGGGATCTAATGCTGGTGTAAAGCCTGCTGCTAAATGGGAATGATAAAATTGATGGGAGTGTTGCTGAAAAGTTAAATATGTTCCAAAAATATTTCTGTTTAGTAATTAAAAGAAGCCAAAAGGATGGAATATTGCAAGTTTAAGGAGCTAAGGAGTTATTTTTCATTCTAAACTGTAACTGTGGTAGTTATTAAATTGTATTGTTGAGGCACATGCATTTAAATTAGAGATGCTGTGCACTGGGCTTTGGAGAAACTCCTGGGGAACTTGGGGCTTAATGACACATCCTGTGATGATGTGGAATACTGGGAAAGCTTCAGTGAGAGGGGAACACGGGGCTGAAACAAAGAGCAAAACAGCACTGCTGAAGTGATTCTGCTCCACACTGTTCCTCCATAAAATAGCAGGACAGCTGCTAAAAAGATAGAGCTGATAATTAATTGAGAACATTATTAGAGCAGTTTATTACAGCCACTCAGCAGGATTTTCTGAGCGTTTCTGGTGAATTATTGAGGATCAGGCAGGATAACCCTGGGAGGGACTTTCCTGGGTGCCTCCCTGGGTCACACACGGAACTGGAGGATGGACAACGGCAGCTCTGAAACAGGAATTAAATCCAGGGGTGCAGAGGAACACCCTGGAGCTTCACAAGCCACAGATAATCCTCCAATGTGCTTTAGAGCTCTTAATTCCAGGTCTAAAGTATCAAAGACTTTGAAAACAAGGAGAGGGAGATTGTGAATGTGCCACAGCTGTGGGCTCCTGCAACAGGAGGGTCTTGGCCCAATAAAAACATCAGGGAGGCCTTTCAGAGTGCAATTCCTTGTCATAAAGAAGGTGGGAAATAGAAATACATTCCTATGATCCTTGATTTAAGGAAAATCTTCTTCTTGATCCCAAATCTGGTGATCAGATTAAGATGCATCTTCCCAAACCCAATCTGCCTTTTCCTGCAGCTGCTTGTTGGTATTACAGAAGGAAAAAAAACAACATCAAACCTCCAGTTATACGTCTGGTGGCAGAAATAGGAATTCTTCCCGATTCCTAAGTCCCCAGGATTACACAGAGCCTACTATGGAATAATAAATACATGTCCTTGTGTCCCCTGTAGGTAGACCCAAATGTCCCCTCAAGCCCTCATATTCAATCCAGAGGTTCAGAGGAACATCCAGGAGCTTCACAAGCCACACACAATCCTCCAAGGTACTTCAAAGCTCTCAATTCCAACTCTAAAATACCGAATTCTACAAAACCCAGTGAGTCAGAGGAAGAAAGGAGAACCTGTGAATGTGTCACTGCTGTGGGCTCTGCAGCAGGAGGGTACCAGCCCAGTCACAGCATGCAGGTGACAACTTCTTACTGTTTTCTGTCTGGAAGAGGAGAAGGGCCGGCGTGAGATGCCCTGAGGTGTCTGGAGTGAGGTGTCATGGATTTGGGGGCTGCCTGTCCTGAGGCAGGGCTGGGCAGCTCTGCCAGCCTCACCTGCAGCCACGGCACCCTGAGAGGGAGCTGGGCTGACTCACAGGGAATCACGGCTGCTTTCAGCAGGAAACCAGAGAGAGGGGCTTGAAAAGCTTCGTGCTCTGTGCCGGGAGAGGAGCAGCTGCTTCCTCCTCCTGTTCTCCTTCCCTCCCCGACCTGCTGCTCTCAGAGAGCTCTGACTCAGCCTGTGAGGGGAAAAGTGGAGCTTGCTGTGAGCTCCAGCACTTCAATCACAGAATCCTGAGCTGGAAGGGATCCACAAGGATCCTGCTCCAGCTCCACACCCCCCAGCAATCCCCCCGTGCAGCCCTGGCAGCGCTGTCCGAGCGCTCCCGGGGCTCCGGCAGCCTCGGGGCCGTGCCCGTTCCCTGGGGAGCCCGGGCAGTGCCAGCACCCTCGGGGGGAAGACCCTCCCCCAGAATCCAGCCTGGCCCTGCCCTGGCCCAGCTCCAGCCGCTCCCTGGGCGCTGTCCCTGTCCCAGGGCAGAGCTCGGAGCTGTCCCTGGGGAGGAGCTGTGACCGCGGTGTCTCCCCGCAGCCGCCGCCTCCTCCTCCTCCTCCTCCTCCTCTGAACAAACCGAGCCCCTCAGCTGCTCCTCACAAGGCCCTTCCCCACCCTCACGGCCTCCTCTGGACACTCTCTCATTGATTTTCTTACACTGTGGTGCCCAAAACTGCCAACAATATTCCAGGGGAGGCCACCCCAGCCCAGAGCAGTGGGACAATCCCTCCCTGGCCTGGCTGGGGGAGCTGGGCCTGATGCCCCAGGACACGGCTGAGATCTGATTCAGGATTTGGTAGGTGAGGAAGGCCAGAAACCAACGTGGCCGTGGGGGTGAGAGCTGAGGGTCTGCTGAACCCTCCACACACGGAGCCGGCTCCGCTCCAGGCTCCAGGAGCCCTCAGGAACGCTGTCAGAGCAGCTCCCTCCAAACCTGTGGGATTGGGGGTTCGGCACCGTGGCAACAGCCCCCAGTGCTCCCCCCTTCTCATCAAGGTTTGCTTTTTAAAAATGTGTTGTTTTTCTCGGATGCGTGAGGCACAAGAGTGCTCAGCTTTGTGCAGTGGGTCCTTACGAGTCTTTTAAGGAAATCCTCATCCGGGTGGATTTGCACTTTCTCCTTCTGCTTGGAGCTGAGTCACTGGAACTGCAGACTGTGGTCACCACAGACATTTGCGTCTGTGATTCTGTTTTTATCTGTGAAGCTGATGCCTGGTTTAGAGTTGGGGATGGCACTCTTTAAGTAAAGTCCATAATAATTGGGAATTCTGGGATTACCTGAGCCCTGGCAGCCTCAGAGCTCAGAGATGAGCAGGACAGAGAGGGCTCAGCTCACGGATGTGGCTGGTCCAGGAATTGAGCTCCTTGTTCCTACTGGCCAGAATTAGGTTAGGCCCAAGATTGTCCTCAGAAAATCACAAGAATTTTCTAGAGAAGGAGCAGCCCCTGCAGGATCACTCTGTGTTGATGGCTCCAGAGAGACCTGGAGCAGCTCTGCTGGGAGGAAAGGCTGGGAGAATTGGGAATGCTCAGCTTGGAGAGGAGAAGCTTTGAGGTGACCTCAGGGTGGCCTTGCAGGGCCTGAAGAAGCCAACAGGAAAGATGGAGAGGGAATATTTGCAAGGGATGAGGGACAGGACACAGGGAATGGCTTTTCACTGCCAGAGGGCAGTGAGAGATGGGATACTGGGAAGGAATTCCCCCCTGCAAGGTGCTGAGGCCCTGGCCCAGAGTGCCCAGAGCAGCTGTGGCTGCCCCTGGATCCCTGGCAGTGCCCAAGGCCAGGCTGGACACTGGGGGCTGGGAGCAACCTGGGACAGTGGAAGGTGTCCCTGCCTATGGCAGCGGTGGAATAAGATCAGCTTTAAGCTCCCTTCCAACCCAAACCATTCTGGGATTCCGTTATCTTTTTTGATCCCCTCAGGATTTATTTACAGGTCATCCAGCTGTAAACTGGAGCAGCTCCTCCCCATGCTACAACCCTTCCATCCCATGTGCTCCACAGAAGGTTTTGGGCTCCTCTTCCCATCACACCTCTTCTCCTCACCTCTTTCTGGCAATAAACATTATGGGTTGCTGGACTGGGGCCTCTCAGGATGGCTGGAGGAGTTCAAATTTAGAAGGGCAGGAGCTGCGAGTTGAAAATGCTTTTAGCAAGTGACAATTAAACCTTGGAATGCCCCCAAAATGCAGAGAGGAGGAGGGGCTGCACGTCAGGAGGCGTTGAGATAGTGAAGGCCCAGGGCACCAGGACACCTCATCTCAGCCCCAAATTCTGCATGTTGTGAGCAGAAGTCCCACACTTCACTAATACTGAGCTGAGGCTCCTTCCAGAGGCTGTGGGATTGGGAGGGAACATTTTCCTGGCCTTGCATCCTTATCCCAGCAGCTTTTGTGCCCAGATGGAGCTGCCCTGGCCCTCAGGACACGGAGTTTACCCCGCACACCCCTGCCTGTGCAATGCTCTGTTGGAGCATTGAGAGCAGGAGAAGGCTTTTTATTCCAAATGTGGTGCCAGGCTCTTTGGAGGGGTGGGATGTGAGTTTCTCTCCCTGTCTTTCAGTATCTTTGGAGTCCTGGGGAAATGCGATGTTTTATCAGGCCCTGATTTTGCTGCTGAAGCAAAATCCTGGCTGCCACTCACTTCTGTGCGGGGCTGTCACAACACTGCTTTGGACCTGACTTTTTTATTCATTATTGATCATGGGAAATTGTTTCCAGAAGAGGGATGTAATTTATTTATCACCGAGGCTTCCAGCGGAATGTGATTTGCACTGGAGTCCTGTTCCCTGAATTGTGCTCTGGCAAATATGATAAGGCTCAGGAAGTAGGACAGCTTTGATGCTGAGGAGTCACTCTTAACATCCCAAACACTGCTGGGAAAGGGCTGCACCCTCTCTTCTGTGCCTCATTCCTGCTGTGCCAGAGGCTCCTCTGGAAATCTCCGCTCCCCCTCTGCCTTTGGTGGCAATCGGGAGAGCCTGGAGTCCCCCAAACCCTCTCTTGTCACATCCCATCAATATTACCACCCTTGAGAAGCTCATGGGAAGTGTATCAGGCAGAATAAACTTTTTTATGGCAGGAAGTGAGCGAATGGAAATATCCCTGTCGTAAAGGTTATTTGCTAGCCAATAAATGGATATTTTTAAGGGCAGAGTCTGGTGTTAGTCCGTCTGTCAGAGCTATCCCTGACTTTAGGATTCAGTATTTTTATATGACAGTGTGTTTATCCTCGCCATGAAGTGAGGGTTGAGGGGAAATAGGGGATTTGAGTACCCCCAGCTGAGCAATATTCACTGGCATCCACTGCTCTGAGGTATCCACAGGAGCCTATTCCAGCTGCAGACAGATTATGACCTCCACAGATAATGTGAAGAAGGGGGAAAATCCTAAAACTGCTGTTATAATCTGTAATAATCTCAGCTTTTCCTGTACTTTTTTACCCAGGACAATGCCATCCTTTCATTTCCTCTGCTCTCCATTTATGATTTACTTCTTTCCCCCCCATAAAAGTCTGGAGTGTCCTCCTGCACTCCTGCTGCTGTTGTCCCCAGGATTTTAGTGGGAACATTTGAAAAATAAATAGCAGCCAAGGAGCACATTCCCTTTTATTACAGCTGTTCTCTCTGCATATGCAATGGTGAATTAACTCCATTTCCACGAGTCTCTTGATTTTTATGTAGCAGTGGAGAGGAGCTCAGGCCATAAAACTTGTTTGGTCCTGTCCACATTTGTGTTCTGAAATATCTCAGGACACCCCAGTGGAGCCCATGCTGCTCCTCTCTTTTTTGTGCCTCTCTCTTTCAGCGCATTTCCATCTTGTTTAATTTCCTTTAAAAGCCAAAAAATCTCCCCCAATCTGTTTCCTTCCTCTTTCTGAGCCTGCCTGTTATTGTTGGGGACTTCTAGCATGACACTGCCTCGATATAGGCAATTTTCTCCTGCAAACACGTTATCATCACTGCTCCAATCCATTTATTGCTTCAGAACCTCTGGGGCAGTGCCTGCTCTGCTCCACTGAGCACCACAGATAGACCCTGGCTGCTCCTAAAGCTCTCAAATTGGTGCCCTGCTCCACTGGCTGGGGCATTTTGGCCAAACCTGTGGCTGCTAAAGAAACATTTTCCTCTTCCTGGAGCTTTTGTGACCTGATCCTGCTGTATCCCTGGGTTTATGCTCGTGGATGTGCAGGCTCGAGCTCGGCGCCTCATTTATTGAGTTACTTTTATGGCAGCAGCTTCTATCCTTCTGTCTTAATCTCATTTTATGTCTTTTTTTCCCCTCTCCCAGCCTTCACGGCAGTAACTATCTCTGATATTTAAATGCCCACACACATGATCAGTAGATCTTAAGAGTAATATTTTTATTTAGTTAATGCCAGGCCTGGCTCCCTTTCCAAGGAAATCTCACGCTCACATCGCACGAGCTCTTCTGCAGTGGCCACAATAGCAATAAATAGGTTTATTGCTCTTGTCAGAGACATATGTTTCAAGGCCAGCAGGGCCTTTATGATTATTTGGTTGGAGATTATGGATTGCTCAGAGCAGAACTCAAAGCACTGAGTCAAAATTAATAACGTGGAGGGGACTTTGCACGATCCGAATGCCTCACTCGGGGACACACGGCCCTGACGGAGGTGCCACTTGAGCCTGGCTTGGCTGCACTCCTGGGAGCAGCCAGCTCCCTCCTCTGAGCCCACAGAGCTTTCCCAAAGCTCCCAGAGTGGTGGGGATGAGCAGCCACGTGCTCACAGTTTTCTTTGCACCGTGGAAATGTCACAGATAATTTGCAGTTTGTGTTCCTGCAGCAGCAGGACCCGGGCAGGACGGGGGCTGCCAGCAAGCTGGTGAAAGTCTCCCAAGCATTCCCTGAATCTCTGCCTCCTTCTGGTCCCGCAGACTTGATTTTTTTGCTGGGAACTGCTGTTCCCAGAGATGCCATCTCCAAGTGACACAGCTCCCCCAAAAGCACATTGCTCAGGGGGCCTTTAAAGCCTCTCTGCTGCACTTAGGCCCTGCTGAGCTGTGCTGCTGATTATGATGCTCTGCAAAGAGTTGTTTCACAACTATGATTTTCCAATTACTTAAATCACCTGGAACTGAGGAATAAACCAGAGCTCCCTGTTATTTCTTTTTTTTTCCCCTGCTTGTTTTGAGGGGAGGTTTTGGTCCTGTTTTGCTCCCTGCGGAGAGCACTGCCTGATTCCTGGGTGCTGCCTGGATGCAGGTGTTCTTCCCACCACCTCTCCCACCACAGCTGGGCTCCAGCTGAAATTCAAGACATTCCTGCAGGGGTCCAGGTGTCAGGAGGGCTGTTGCAATGGCTCACAGGGCACAAGGACACATCAGGAAGCTGAGTTTCAGTGCCCTCACCTCCAGCTCAAACAGAGCTGGATTTCTCCTGCAGGGAGAGGGGGGTGTTCCAGCACCTGCCAGACCAATATCTTTTGGGAGGTCACAGCCAGAGGTTTAGAAAAGTGACCCAAAAGGCTAAAATGTGACTCACAGGGGCACCTCTGCCTGCTCCAGGCTGCTGGGACACAGATCCAGAGCTGTCCAGAGTTTTGGGTTGGGTTTGCCCAGACTTATATTGAAAAGACCCACTCTAAATATCAGCTGGAAAACACACCAAGAGAGATGGAAAGGGAGCAGATTGGACAGAAGGGAATGTTCCAAAGGGCTGTTAAGAGCTCTTCCCATGCCCAGGGTGTCCCTGCAGAAAGATCCTTGATTCCAGACTTGGTTTAGGCAAGTGATTAATGGATTTCAGGATTGCAGCAGCCACTTCTCATCCCAGATCTTCCCACTTTCTCCCAGGCCTGGCTCCTCGATCCCTGTCCCTCGCTGTGGGATCTCTGACAGGTTTGCAGGTTCCCAGCCCCAGCATTCCAGCTCTGATCCCACCCATCCTGTCCCCTCCAGCTCCTTCTGCCTGGAGCAGTGATTTGCCCTCTCTCCACAGTATGCCATCAGATCCAAACTTCTTTTAGGAAAGGGAGACAGCTGGGAATGTGTTTTTTCCACACGAGGTGCTTCCCACAGGTCCTGGTGACAGCAGAGGGTGGGCAGGTGTGCAGTGGGTAAATTCAAGTGACAACTATGAATTGTCTTTAGTGGCTGGGGAGAGAAAACTGGATATGGATTTAATACAAAGTCACTCAAATCTGCTTGGGAAAGGGAGCCTGGTTATTCAGGTTTCATCATTCCCAGCTCTTTTACAGGATACACTCATTAAAAGGCAGCTGGAAGTTGGAATTACCTATCCAGAGCAGTTCACCAGATTGTTGCTTCTGTGAGAACAATATGTTATAAACCACATACCAGGGAAGTTGTTTTAATTAACCAATTATCTATCCTGAGTTTCTCGTAGCTCTCTTTATCTCTGTTCTTTAGCTACAGTACAATATGGAAATGAAGGTAAATGAAAGCACTTTATTAGGCAAAATAGAATGAACCAAGAAAATAAGAAGTTACAATGAATAAAACACAGGCCACCCAAACATGCTACAAGCATGTGAAATGGGGAAGTTTAACTGTGGTTTTGTTGAAACATGGATCTAAGGAATTAAATCAGTTAATCCACACCATTTTACAGCTCCTCAGGCAGGGTGAGCTGTACCTGCAGTGCTGGAGGAGCCTCTGGGAGGGTTCGGATCCCTCACCATCACCCCACGGATTTATTTCTGCCTGCAGCATTCCAGCTGTGCCTGCCCCGTCCCACATCCCTGGCCCTGGAAGCGGGAGCAGCACTGAGGTCTCGGGCATCTCAGTGCCCTCCAAGCCTCAGTCCCAGTGGGGTCAGCCTCATTCCAGTGGGATCAATCAAATCCTGCAGAACACACCTCAGGGGAGGCTCCATCCCAGACCCATGGGATTGGAGAATCCCCTCAACTCTTCGCTCCACACCTCCTGAAATAACCCTGGGGGCACTTAGGGAGCAAATCCCACCCTCTTCTCCAGGCAGTTCCTCTTCCCTGGATGAGCTTTTTACCAGGAAGCTCCCAGGCCCTGCCGGACAAATCCCCCACACCCAGGACTGAAGATCTGCCTCTCTCCAGGGCTTTTTCCCTGGTGTGGGATCCTTGTGGGATAACCAGAACCTCTCGTCCAGGCCGTGGTGGCTCAGCGTGGTCACAACACCACCTCTGTGACCACAGGCTGGGGCTTTTTGTGCCAGCAGGGTTTTGTCACTGAGAACAGCTGTGCTGAGCAACCATTTAGAGGGAAATCCAGAAACACCGAGGACGTGGCGACTTCCAGGCCGTTCTCCACCTCAGAACTGCTCCCACCCCGCAGCAACTCCTCTCCTTGTAAATCCAGGACAGCACTAAACCCCCAAGTCCCTCACAAGCCTTTCACTCAGGTGACAATCACTCAGGTAGGAGCTTCCAGAGGAGGATTTGGACACAAAGAGGCATCTTGTCACGCGGGTAAACGAGGCAGAGCGATCGGGCTCTGCGTGGGGCTTATCACCTGGAACCAGCAGGGGAGGGAGAGCTCCAGCTCCGGCTGCAGTGGCAGGGACTGGCTTCCCAAGATAAACCAGGAGTGCATTCAAGTACTTTCTCTCAGAGTGATATGAGAGTCACGTTGCTGTTACTCCACATCTTACCAGGCCGCTCCCTAAGTAGGACTGCGGAGGAAGTTAACGGGATGCTGGTTGTGGATGTGATTTAAGGATTGATGGCTGCTCCCCCCAGCTTTCCCTGGGATGTTTGGAGCTCCAGGGAGAGGAAAGCAGAACAAGGGATGTGGGTTTAGTCAGCCCCTTCTGGGAAGTGCCTGTGGCTCCTGGCACTCGCTGATCAGAGGGGTTAAAATGAGGAGATTCCCACCTGGAAGCACCTCCCGCTCCTTCCCTGGGAATAAAGCCCATGCTGCATTGTGGCTGCTCTGGGAACGCAAAAGGAGGAGCATCCTCAGTTCGAGTGAGACAGCTCCAGCCATCTCTGACCTCTAATTAATTGTGCAGCTGGAAGTTCTGCCGGAATGGCTGTTAATTGAGGCCCCGGCCAGGAATGAGGCTGGGCGGGGCAGCCTCCATGCCCTGCTGACCGGGCTGTCCTCAGCCACCCTTCCCTGCTGTGCTCACGCATTGTCCCGGCCCGCTTTCTCCATTTCAAAGCCGTAACGAGGTCCCCGAGGATTTTCTTCCTCCCTGTCTGCAGGGAGCCGGAGCTGTGGCTGCCCCTTCCCCCTGCCTGTCAGACCCCAGTTGTTATTAGGGCTGGAATGGGAACGTTTCTTTGAGCCAGGGATTCGCTGTTGGTCTGATTAGAGCCTGAACAGTCGAATCAAATGCAACAAACTGTTATTATCCCAGTTCCAATAATACCAGGGCCAGGAATTAACATGGAAAAGGATCATCAATAACAGAGCCATAAAATCCTTGGGATCTGCCACGCCCTCGTGCTGATCCCAATCCTCCAGCACAAAACACCTCTGGGTGTCCCAAGGTACAATGGCAGCTCCAAAACTTCACCAGGATGAGCTCGGGGTGGCTGCAAGGGGCCCTTCCCTGGTGTCACCACCCACCCCCCAGGGATAAATGATTGGGAAGGGTTGGTTGGGATGGAATTTTATTTGGCGAAGAGCTTGGAGCAACCTGGGATAGTGGAAGGTGTCCCTGCCCATGGAACTGGATGAGCTTTAGAGTCCTTCCCAATCCAAACCAGTCTGGGATTACCCTTTCCTGAATATCCAACACTGCTTTGGATGTTCTTCCTTATGCTAATAATAATAATATAATATTTTATTTCTGTTTAACATTTTATTGCTTCTATTTAATAGGCTATATATTAAAATTAATACCAGCACTTTATTTTCCTGCACTTTTATGGGTTCTCCAACATTAGAGCCAGCTACTTTTTAGAAGATTTTTTTCCTTATCAAAGTGCTATTTTGTCAAAAATTAAGCCTTAAACTGGTGTAGGGCTCCTCAAATGCTGAAAGAATTTAATCAAGGAAAGCCACAATGATAATTTTGCTTTCAAAATAGCTTCTCCTCCCATAACTTTTTATTCATGGCCAACAATGACAGAAGGATTTTTTTAATACTGAAATTACATCGGGACGATTTGCTGCAGGTGGTTTAATCCAGTCATCGTTGCAGCTTTGAAATGTGGCAGGTACTGATGTTTGAAAGGTGTGAGGACACGGTGGAAGCTGCCTTTTGTCTGAAGTTCTTCTGCCTTTGGGCTTTGAGTTTGCTGATGCTCCACAGGGACAGAGCTCGAGCGATTTGAGATAATTGTGAAATCTGAAAGGGCTCCCTGACGCCTCTGCTCTTCCCCTCCTGCTCCAAATCGCTGCAAGAGGGATTAACTCTGCTCTGGAATTGTCCCTGGCTCCCTGATTTTAGTGCTGGAAAATTACAGAGTCTGGTGTTCCTCAGACTCGGGGCTGGGATTACAAAACTTCCCAAAACTGGTGCACACAGCCCCGTTTGCAGCTCCCTCGGAGCACGGAGGGGAGAGCTGGTTTTAATAACACATTGCAAGTGTTCACATTACCCAAGCAGCTGCAAACTGCCCTCCATTTTAGGGAAAAATAATGGACTTTTTTTCCAGGGAGAAGTGCATGTTTATATCTGCAGGCAATAATTAGAGGCTGGTGAGTCAAGGCACTGCAGAAGGAACGGGGAACAAACCAAACCTGTGGGGGAAAGGAGCTGAAAACTGCTCGAGTGCTTGTTCTGGGATAAATTTAACCTTCCTGAAACTGATTCAGGCGGAGCTTGGATCTGGAGAGGCACCACGGGGTTGGCTTTGGCCGGTGTCTGTTCTCTGTGACTTTCCCAGCCCTGATCCCAGCTGGAGCAGCTGGGTGAGGGATCCTGGTGGGCAGCAGCTCCCGTGTGATGGCATCTCCTTGTCTCCTGAAAAAGGGACCCCCCCCAGCCCCTCTCAGAGCTCTCAGAAAGGGCTGGGTCATGTCCAAGTGCCTTTGGAATGTGGGAGACTCCTGGGATGGAGACTGGGAGACCTTGTTGGGTGGATCCCATCTCCCTGTTTTCTCCCCCACAGCAGCTCCAGGTACGAGGCTGCCCTCAGTCTGTTCCAGGCATTCCCATCCTTCCCTCCTCTCCTTAATATTCCCAAGTTTCACACCAGCTTTTAATAGCTGATCCAAAGGGGCTGGCAGGAGGCTCTGGGAGGAGCAGCCAGGCTTGACCAGCGCTATTAAATAGTGATTTTATCCGTGTTCACACAGGTGCAGGAGGAGGGAACGGGGAGTACATAACATCGGATTTTTTCTCGAGTTTACAGGAGTTTGAGATTAAAGAAGTTTGTGGAAGCTGGTAGGATAAATAAGATGGGAGCCACTGAGAGATAACAGGGAGGATTAGTGGGAGCTCAGCAGTAATGGAGAGCAGGTTTGGGATGGGAATTGTCACCCTGGAAGTTGGGGGGACCTTGGCTCCAAGAGGGCAGACCTGACACTGGGATTGGGGAAAGACCAGTCTAAAAATGATCTCTTTTCTCCACCACAGTGATGGCCACTGTGTTTCGCACATCAAAGTGCGATGGTAACAACCACTGCTCCACTCTGCCACTGGAAATTCCCTCTAATTTCCCTCAGAAGTGTGGAGCGATCCAGCCAAATCTTGCGTGGTAAATTTGTGGAGAAATCCAGGCGAGAACATTAATTCTGCATTTCTCCTCTTCATCAGATCACTGCCCTTTAAGCACCCTCATAAACTCCTCCCGCTCTTGCAATTCTTTGCAGTATCTACAGAGAGAGGCACTTACACCAAACTATTTCCTTTTCCTGAGCACTTCCCCGCTGCTCTGTGATCATCTGCACATTAAAAAAGGGTTTGTCCCCCTCTCTCTTTGTAATTCACCTTCACACTTGGAAGGGATTTCTCCGGGCCTCTCTTTGCTCCGGAATGTTCTTGTTTGGGGCAGAGTTCTCACTAATTCTGCTGAGGTGCAGCCCCTCGGCTGTTCCCATCCCTCTCCTGCTGCCTCCAGACCACACAAATCACTCGGGGCTATTAACAGCCTCAAACTCATTAGGGGCCGATTAAACACGGCTCTGAAGAGCTGCACAGCTCTTCCCCAGGAAAATGTGCCTTTCCCGAAGTGTTTTCCCTCTGACTGAAACATCTGTGACAAGCAGAGCCATTTCCCGAGGAGCACGAGGATGTGCCACAGACCCCGCATGCCTCCGGGCTTGCTCGTGGCCTTGAGCACAGGGACCTACTTATCTGATGCTGTAGCTGCTTTTAAAAGCACTAAAACACACCAGGAAAATGCAGAGTGCTTGTGTGGACAATTAATTTGAGCTTTCCAGTGCCTAGGAGCTCTTCTGAGCGCTGGCAGAGTGACTCAGAGCTGGGCTGGCTGCTCACAACCCCGTCAGTGCCGAGATGGAGCAGCTCACCAGGGTTAGGCCAGCCTTTGATCCTGCCCAGGCTCCTCTCCGTGGCAGGCTGGAGTTTTTTTTAGATTCAGCTTGTCCAAATAGCTCAGAGCAAGGCTAGGGCTGGAGCCAGGACCCCACTGGTCAGTGGGTGACCCAAGGGGCTGCGGCCATCAGCTGAGAGACGGTGACACTGGCACTGCTTCCTCCTCCCGTCACCCTTCCCGGGAAGCCGCCTGCTCATGGCTCACCTCTCCGTGTTCCTCGGGGCTCTTCACCCCGTCATTCCCAGAATTCACAATCCTGCAAGGATTTCCCCGTGATTCAGGTTGGGGAATCATCTCCACAAGGATAAAAGCAGCCTTGAGGCTTCAGCTGTGTTCCTGTGCTGGAGCCTCTCCCTCCCAGCCCTCCGTCCGCCTGGGATGTGGCCACAGAGGGGACAGGCGCAGGTCCCTGGCAGGGTCTGAACACAGACTCTCAGCTGGGGCAGTTTTCAGTGCAAGCTGGAAAACTGGAATTAGCCAGGGGGCTGCTTTGGGCATCCAAGACCGGTAGGACCAGAGAGTGGTGAGGTTCCTGTCCCAGGCTCCCCTTTGCCTCTGGCAGAGGATTTCCCCTTCCTGAAGGGCCGGGAGGGCAGAAAGCCCCGCTGACAAACAGAGCAGTGGCGTTCGCAGGACCACCACGGCTCCACGGCCATGCCCGGATCTCAAACCTTGACTTTTCCACCTCTGCCAGGGTTTGACTCCCTCAGGGACTGCAGGAGACCCCTCGGAACTATCCAGGTCTGGGAATTAAGTGGGGCTCCCAAAACGTCACCTCCTGGGACACCACAGGCACGGCACCACCTCTTCCTTTGCCTGGCACTCGCGTCGGCAGGCTGCCCTGAGGAGCTGCAGGACAGGAGCTATTTTGGGTGCTGAGAGGCTGCCTTGACACATTCCTGCAGGGAGCCTCCCCCAGCACCCCTGCAGCTCGGGAGCTGTGGCAGAGGAGCTGTTAATTAGCCAGGATCCCGGGAGCAGCAAGGGTGGCTCAGTGCAGCTCGGCTCCCAGCGGTGACAGCTCCAGCTTTGCTCTTCTGTCCTGCCTTGTTTCCATTGAAACTTCCCGGAGCCGCGGAAAACGCACAATTAGAGGCTGTTAGGTGATTGATTCCTGGGCGAAGGGGCCTTTCCTCCTTGCCTGGAAGGTCTGGCAGGTATTATTTAAAGAGCTAATGAATGTTAATGGGCACATTATTTGCAAATCTTGAAGTGGAATATTAGATCAGGGCTCCTGTGTGTCATGGTAATCAGCTTTCCCTCTCGCTCTGGCTCGGAGGGGGGAAACACCCTGCAGTTGCTTTGTTGTGTGCTTTTCAGATTAACATCCTTTTCCCGATCCAGCAGCTTTTCTCGGGGTGTTGGAGTCAGAGAAGCAGATGGTTCACATGCTGCTGTTTGATGCCTGACCAAGGGATTGTCCTGCTCAAAACCGCCCTGCTGCGAACACAGAGCGAGCTCCCTGCTTTGGTCTCTGCTGAGAAGGGGGAAAAGGTGTTTGGGAGGAGGCAGGGCTGGGCTGGACCCCCCACGGCAACATCCCTGGGATGGGGAGCAGCGTCTGAGCTGCTCAGAGCCCACCTGGATCCCCCTCGGGATGGGCACCAAGGGGCAGCTCACACCAAGAGCTCCCTGTAGCTTTTCTCCAGCGCTTCCCAAATTTCACTTGGCTGCTTCCTCCTGCACTTCCATCCATGTCCTCCTCCAGATTCCCACATCCAGGCCAGTCCAGACCTCTGGCCAGGCTGGCGGCCCCCCAACCCACGTCCCCCTGGATAACTGGCTGCTCCTGGATGCCAAAGGCGAGGTTTGAGTCGCCTTTTCCACAAGAACGCACTGAAAGGTTCATCTCCCGACCTTTCTGGACACATCTGGATCAGGGGAGCACAGCCTCTGCCAGCTGTGACCCAAAATGCCTGGCACATCTCTGGATAGCACGCACATGGTGTCCCTTAGGAGGCCAAATGAAAGGAAAGAAGGAATCACAGGGGATTTTCCAAATGTTTTTGCTGGAGCCTTTCCTGAGCATCAGACAAAGAAGCAAAGCTGCTGCACAGAGGGCAGCACAGCCCTGCCCTGGCTCAGGAGGTGCCATGGGTCCTCCTGGGGTCCAAAGTGAGCCACAAAATGGGGAGCTGGGAGGCTGGGAAACCTGTGGGTGACAGGAAATTGTGATTCAGGTGTCCCACCTGCTGACTGCTCCTCCCAGGTAGAGGATCCCGGTGGCAAGAGCAGCACCAGGAAATGTGTGGGAAAATTCCCCCAGGTGCAGCACAGGTGAGGGATGGGGGAAGGCTCTATTCTGCCAAAATAAACCAGCAAATTGATGATGAAAAAATTTCCATCCTCTACTTTGGTATTTCCAGTCTCCTTCTGTACGAATCCAGCAGATTTCTGCCTCGGAAGGGGAAGATTCCTGCTCTGGAGCACACCTGCTCTGCTGCTCCAGACTCCTGAGCATCCACCCATCCTCCTCAGCTCGTTGGTGCCAACCTACTTTGTATTAACAGTGATTCAAATGTTAACAGCTGCTGTCCGTGTTCGTCAAAAAGCAGCTTAATACAAATATATGATTATTGTATGAGCATTGTATAAAAGATACTTGGTTGTGTCTTAAGCTAAAACAACAATATACACTTTTATCCAATCCTGATACGTTTATAAATATATTTAAATGGGTATAAATATTTATAAATAGTTTCTGTAATCTTCTGTAATTAGGCTCTAAGCTCTGTGACAGACAGCATCTGTTTGATCTGCGGGCGCTCTCTGTGTGTGTGTGGCAGGTCTCTCCAACAAAAGTGTTGGAGTCAGGAGATGCCTCTGAAGGGAGCCAGCTCCTTCCCTTGGGAGGAGGAAACCCAGACCTGGAGCAGGCTTCAGGTGCAGGGGAAGCCGAGCAGGGCTGGGAGTGCGCAGCCGGAGCGGGGGGATGGAAGGATGAGCGGCCCAGGGCTGATGCTGGAAACGCTCAGTGAGTTATTGGCAGCTGGAAGCTGGGCTGGGAGGAAGGAGCAGCCAGCGAGGACGTGGTGGGTGGGAAAAGCGATCATAAACCCTTTTATATTTCTCCTCATAACTCTCTTTATTTCCTCTCTGTTTGACTGTCGCTTTGAGCTATCTTCGTTCCAGAAGGAGAGGAAGTAACCTAACACAGAGTCAAACAAAACGGGCCCCTTTTGCTCTAAAAGCCTTTTGGGAATGCTCCTGACACAGAGGAAATGGGGTGGATTTTCTCAGGGCTATGGCAGCGGCTGATGAGCTCAGTGGCAGCAGGACGGGACAGTCCACGGTCACACAAAGCCACCAGGAGCTCCCACGGGTGGGATTCATGTCCCAGAGCAGCTGCTGGGCCCGCTGGAGGCCTGTCTGCCCTGCTCCACGCTCATCCTTTTCCAGCCCAGGACAGACCGACATGGCTCAGGTGGCTCCTGGATATCCCTGAACACCCCACGGCAGAGGGGGCTCCTCACACCATCCCACACAGGGGTCTGGCAGGACAGAGGGCACCGTCCCTTGTGCCGAGGGCTGGGTGGGTGTCTTTGGTGAGAGAAACGGGAACCGGGCACCGCAGAAGTTTTATGGGGACAGCCTTTTTGGCTGGGGAATGGTTTCTGGGGCGATGGCTCCGGTCACGCTCCGGGGACATTCTGCTCGGTGGGCACAAGTGAGATGGGGAGGAGGAGGAGGGGGAGAGGCAGAGTTTGCCCACTCCAGTAGAGGACCCGGATCCAGTTCGCTGCTCGTGTGCCAGGCCGTGTCCCCGGCACTGCGGAGATGTCCTGGCTCCCTTGGGCACCGCCCTGTGCCCCCTCTGCACTCACCGGGGCTGGGGATGTGTCCCCCGCCCTTTGCCCAGCCAGCCCCGCCGTGCTCCTGCTTCAGGTGTGTGAGAAGAGCCTGCTCTGCCCCTGGGACTGGGGAAAAATCCTGCTGGAGGAGATGGAGACATCTCTGCTTCATCCAGGCTGAGGGAGAGGACGTGCGGAGATGGGGAGAGGTTTGTCCGTGTGGGATGGAGATGGTTGCTGGGAATGGCGGGGAAAGAGAAAGTGGAGCAGAGCAGAACAAAGCCAGAGTGAAGCAGGAGCCTGGGGCTGCGTAGGGAGCGGGAGAGCATCCAGCAGAGCTGGACTGGCTGTGCCAAAACCCTGGGAATTGTTCTGACTCCACTCTGGCTCTCCATGGCGAGCCCTGCTCCTGAGCTGGGCATTGTGCTGCTCTGTGGCAGATGATTGCCATTCCCAATTTCTGTGTTTAAAAATGCAGGAGAACAGACTGAAAGAAAAATAATCAAATTGCCAAATGCAAAGTTGCAGAGTGATCTTTGCTTTGCAGCTTTGGCTTGGGCCCCGGTTGTGTATCTTTAATCTTCCAGAAGTCTTTAATCAGAAGAAAATCTGGCTTATCCCTAAAGCCCAGGGTCTGAGCCTGTGCAGTGCAAACAGAATCCTCGGGAGCCTCCAGGAGGGGATGGAGCAGAGACAAGTGGAGATGTGGCTGTGGCTGCCCAGCGATTCCAGCAGGGCAGTGCCCAGCAGCTCCAGAGGCAGGGCAGGAGAGGAGATGCTTGAGGCAAGAACGGGGGAAAATGAAACTGTGACAGCTGTGAACAGGCTGGGGGGCAGATAGGGAAAAGGGAAATGTTGGGAAATGTTGTCTGCACTCACCTGGAGTGAAACTTGCTGCATTTCGTAAGCCTGGATTTATCACAGAATCCCAGGTGGGAAGGGACATTAAAGGTCATCCCATTCCACCCCTGCCATGGGCAGGGACACCTCCCACAATCCCAGGGTGTTCCAACCTGGCCTTGGACACTTCCAGGGATCCAGGGGCAGCCACAGCTGCTCTGGGCCAGCAGAGGCCTCCCCACTGATTGAGGGGTGACACTGAGGATTTGGGGTTTTTTTAGAAATGGGGCAGTGACTTCCTACCATTTTACAGCGGATTATAAAGAACAAAGAGGAAACAGGAGAATCCAGTGGAGCCTGTGCTGCTCCTGGGATAGAAGCAAAGCCAGCCCTGCCTTTCCTTTAGAGCTCAGTGCATCCACCTTAAACCTTGGGACAGATTTTTTTGGCATGGACAAGGCTTTTCCCACTGTTGTTAAGGAGAGCAGACTCACCCTCTGAGGGTTCTCAGGCAGACCCAGCCTGGGTAGGTGGCTGCTCCTGGGTTTGCTTTTCCTCCTCTCCTGCCTTGTTGAGTGCTCCTGGCAGTTTTCAGCTGTGATAAAAACCTCCGAGGAAACGATGGGACTGGGGAACAATCCTGCTCTCAGCCTAAAACGTGACAGAGGGGAAGGTGCTTGGATTGTCACCACCTTCCTCTGTGTGGTCACACATTCCTGGCCCCCCTGTGGCAAACGTGGAATAACCTCCTTCCTTGGGAAGAGCTTTGGGCCGTGAGGGAGGTTGGGAGCTCTCTTTTTACACTTTGAATTATCAGTATAAACTTTCCATTGCTAAAACGAGTAATTTGGTGTTTGTTCATGTAGATTTATTTGGCACCACGTACAAATCCAGGTAAAGCTGGATGTGTCCATTCTCAGGAGCAACATGCCCAGCTGGAGTGGGAATTTGGCCAGGGAAAGGGGTATCCTGGATGTCCCTTTTGTCCAGGGGGGGATCTGGTGAGGGTTCATCCCAGCTTTTGGGTTTTCTGTGGAAATCAGAGGAACAAGACCCCAACCCAGGAGAGCCAGGACAGAAAGCAGCAGTGGGGCAAGTGCAGGAGAGGGCCGGGTGTTAATTAGTGCAATGAACAATTAATGAACAATTAATATTAGAAAATAACTCGCTCTGTGAGTTTAAATTCAAAACCAAAGCGAAAGGTTGAGGCTACATCAGCACCCACCTGACCAGGCGACCCTTAACCCTAAAAGTCATCAAGAATCTGGGGCCCAGGGGGTGCAAATCAGCCCAAAACTGGAGAGAATTCCAAAATCTCCGTGGAAAAGTGGATAGAGACAGGACAGGAGAGAATTCCTCCTTGGCACAGCCAGGAGAAGCAGTGCCAGATTTAGTCCTGAGCAGCCCACAGGGCTAATTTTAAATGCTGTTATTGAAGGGTTGCTCTGTAAAACTGTCTCGATGTACTTAAACTTGGTAACATTGTAGGAATTTGAAAATAAACTGCAAAAGTTCATCACAACTTCATTTCAAAAAGGCTCTCCACATAAAAGGGGAGAGGCTTGTTAAAAAGATATTAAAAGCAGCCACCAAAAGGGTGACATTTTTCCAGGGGACACAGACATTGTTTAAAGATTTCTATTAGAGGATGAGAGCAAACCTATACAATTATCAGAAGAGACCTTAAAAGGGCAAAAAATTAGCAGTTCTCATTAAAGGGCAGACCAAAGGAGGCTGTCAGAGGTAAAACAGTATCCTTCAAAAAGTGGAAGTCATGTTCAAAGGAGAAAAATGAGAAAAGGAGTGTGAGAAGACAAAGCCGTGACAGCAGAGAGAAGCCTTTTTTTGAGGAGGTGTAAAAATCTAATATTAAACCCTAATAAATCTAAAAATAAACCTTAACAAATCTAATAATAAACCCTTTTTGCCAACCCCCTCAGCAGCTGTGGAGCCCCCGCAGTGGAGGATCCATCCCAAAACCAGCAGCCTTTGAGGAGGTGGGGGAGCAAAATGGGGAAATTGGAAGTATTCCAAGGAACACCTGGAATTCACCCCAGAGCCCAAAGGATGTGGCACAGGAAAGAGCCATTTAGTGGTGGCGAGCAAGGAATTATTAAAAATAAGGTGGTTCCAGAGGAGCTGGAGGTGGGAAGTGCTTCCAGCAGCAATCCGGGGATCTCCCAGCTCAGCTTTGAAATGATAGCAGAGACCTCGGGAAGCACAGGAATAAACATGGGATAGTGGGGAAGAGTCACTGCACCAAGAGTTCTTGCAGCCCATGAGCTTCCAGAGCAGAGCATCCATGCAGGAAAAGTTCTGGAAAAGTCCTCATCAGAGGCTCTTAAAGAAGAGTGCAGTGCAAAACTGTAGTGTTAAAGAGAAAATTCTACTCTGTCTCATGACTGTGCAAGAAACACAATTCAGGAAGAAATCAGCCGAGTGGAAGTGCCAAGAGAAGCCCCCAGGGGCCTGGGGTGGAGCAGCACCTCCAGACCAGGGGAAGGAAAGGAAAGCAGTTAAACCGTGAAGCTGCTGATAATTGTTCACTGTTCTGAGTTCCTGGTGCAAAGCCATGGCAGGAGCTCCCAACAGCCCAGGAGAACACAGGAGCAAAATGTGCAAAATCCTGGGGGGTGTGTGTGTGGGTGAAACTGTCCTGTAGTTGGGACTGTCCAGCCTGGAGAAGAGAAGGGAGTGTGGAGACCTCAGAGCCCCTTCCGGTGTCTGGATGGGTTAAAGGGAAACTGGAGAAGAATTTGCATCAGGAATTGGAGTGTCAGGACAAGGGGAATGGGTTAAAACTTAAAGAGGGAAAATTTAGATGGGATGTTGGGCAGGAATTGTTCCCTGTGAGGGTGGGCAGGCCCTGGCCCAGGTGCCCAGAGCAGCTGTGGCTGCCCCTGGATCCCTGGCAGTGCCCCAGGCCAGGCTGGACACTGGGGCCTGGAGCAGTCTGGGATGGTGGGAGGTGTCCCTGCCATGGGGTGGAATGAAATAATCTTTAGGTCCTTTCCAGCCCAAGCCATCCTGAGATTCTGGGATTTGAGCTGAACCAGTCACAAGCCTTAACCAAGCTATAACTGCTCAAGAAATGTGACTTTTTCCTTGCATGCCCACGTTGCAGGTACAGTTAAGGGGGAAAAAAATCGCCTCAGAGATCTGTGATAGCAGAAAAGTAAATTGAGTGTGGAAATTTTTCGGGGGAAAAATGTTAAACAAAACAGAAGAGATCAATTTGTCATTGCACAGATCAATATTTCACCTGCTACTTAACTACTGTTTGCAGATCTGTTCCCTTCACTGGAGGAGAAAAAAAGGAAAAAAAGACAGGGAATAAAACCCCTAGGAAGGGAAAAAGATGGAGAGAGAAGTGGGAAAGATAAGGCTTGAGGAATGTCTCTGCAGGCAGAGAGATTTCGTGGATTGAGACTCTTCACTCTGAGCAGAGTGTGAGTGATGGGCAGGGGTGGCACAGGGGAGATAATTCACAGTTCCTGCAGCTCAGAAACTGGGATATCACATGGATCAGGACATCCCAAACAGGCAGGAAGAACCTGCTGTGTTCAGATTTTGTGTCATCAGAATTCTTCCCCACAGGATTTGGTCAGGTTTGTGTGGGCTGCAGGATAACCCAAACCTCCAGGGAGATGCAGGGCGCTGGTTTGGGCCCCCTCCTCACATCTGGCCGGATTTGCTTCCCTTAATTCTCCTTCTTGTTTGGAAGCTTCATGTGGGAATTCCTCAGGAATCTCCTGAAATGGCTGGGCCGGGCCAAGCTCTCACTTGAGGGTGAGGATGGGGCCTCATGCACAGGTTTGTGTTTATCTAATCCTGACTGGAAACTGAGAGTCTGCCTCAGTCTGAGGTGGAGAACCGGGATTTTCCTTATGGAGCAGACATTCAGCCGCTTTCCCAAGAGCATTCCCCACTGAACATCAGCTCGCTTCCACTCGCTCACTGCGAGGGGAGAATCGAGCTCATGGTTTAAATTCTTGAACAGCCTTGGAGGAAAATGATTTCAAATTCACCTCACACGACGGGAGAGCTCCAGGCCTGGAGCAGAGGAGCTCTGGTGGAGCTGCACCCAAGGAGGCATCCCTGGGATCACACTTCCATGGGGTCCTGTGTGGAGCAGAAGGCTGCCAGGTCATCAAACACAGCCAGGGGAAGCAAACAACAGGCCACAGCTTCAAAGAAAATTTCTAAACCCCGGCAGGACTCAAAGCACATTTCCACTGCAGCACTGGTGGGGGGGAAATAAATACATTTTGTATTTTGCTTTCAGTTCTGCCACGTTCAGGTTTAAACCACGGAGCAGTGGTGCAGAAAGGCAGAGGAGGAATTTGTCATTCCACTGTCCTGAAAATGGTTAAAGCAGCATTTGTTCAAGGTTAAACAACCCAGCAAAAGTTCCTCTTGTACTGAGTAGAAATAGGCAGATTTTCTGCATGAAAAGGGAAACACATAAAGTTGCGAATGCCTTGTGTTGGAATGGAAATGCTGAGATGCCAATGAGGCGCTGGGAATGGGGAATCAGCGCCCGGGAGCGGCCCAGGCCCAAAAATAATTTATTTTCTCCAGTGAAATTTATTTCATGAAAAGTCATTATTCAAAAATCAATGTAAACAAACCAAGGGGCAGCCGAGAGCAGCACTGCAGCTCGGGGATGGCACAGAGCACTCGGCTCCAGGGAAAAGCTCTGCCCAGCTCCTCCTGGCCTGGGGGACCCTGAAAAACACATTCCTGGATTTTTCCCCCTGTCCTGAACTCCCCACAATTCCAGCCCTGCTCCAGGCAGGGAGATCATGGAAAAGCTTGGGATGGAAGGGATCTTTAAACTGTCCAGGGGCAGGGACACCTCCCACCACCCCAGGCTGCTCCAAGCCCTGTCCAGCCTGGCCTTGGACACTGCCAGGGATCCAGGGGCAGCCACAGCTGCTCTGGGAAATCCATTCCACGGCCCCTCCATCCTTGCAGGGAGGAATTTCTTCCCAATATCCCATCTGAATCTCTCTTTTTCCAGCTTAAAGCCATTAAAGACGTGGAGTCCTGTCATGCATCCACCTCTGCAGGACAATATTAGTTCGGATTTATGGATTTCTAACCACTGTAAATCATGATCAAGAAAGTTGAGGGGATTTTGTGGCCAGGATACAGAGCAGCTCCTGCCATGTGCCACAGAGATCCCAAAGATCTAAAATCCCATTTGGATGCAGGAATTAGGCTGAAGCCCGTGGCAAAATCTGCTGGGCCATCCTCACGCACAGAGCAATTTTTAAAGCTCTCTCCACTGCTTCACTGAAAAGCAGAAATTTCTCAGATTCTCCCTGAAATAAATGGCTTTTGTTTCCCTTCCTTCTTGACAGGAGTATTTATGGTGATCACAAAGGAAAGATCACAACACATCCTGGCAAAAAAAAAATAAACCGGAGGAATGAGCTGGCCTGCAGATAATAAGTAACAAATCAGGAAAGGGAGGAAGATAATGGCTGTGATTAAAAATTAGACACTGGGAAATAAAGAACAATGGATGTGAGAAGTAAAAGTATCCATTAAAAAAAAATCCATATCCAAATGTGTTATGGACAACAAGAAAACATTTTAGATTAGGCTGGAACAAAAGAAATTCCAGCAAAATTGCCATGTTATAGATCCAGGTTTTGATAGGGGCAGGAATGCCATCAATAACAATGCAGATGATGCAGAAGAGCCCAAAAATCTGCTCTCAGAAACAATGAAGGGAACAGATTTCCAGCTCTCATCCCCCAGCATTTTCCATCCCAACAGCAGCAGCTCCCAAATTGTTCGCAGCTTAAAAAACTGTGAAGCTGCAAGCTTAATTAAGTGAAATAATTATTAATTTTTAAAAGCTTGCAATTAATTTTTAAACCAGTTTTCACCTGCAAGATCAGCCAAGTTGTTTGGAAATTTGTGGAGGGGAAACCACTAAATATTTTACAAGAATAAAGCTGCTGTCGAGGTGGTGGTAAGAGGGTGAAAAATGGGGCTGGGGTTTGTCACCCCACCCCAGCTGGAAGTGCCACTGTCCCCTAAAGCTTCTCCTTCTCCTCCCTCCTCCCCTTTATCTTAGGCTGGGCCTATCCTATAAACCCCCCTCCTTTGTTTTCCCCTTGGCATCAAACATATTTTTTTATAAGCTGGGGAATAAAAATCGTTTCCAAAAGCATCCTGTGATCCTGGCGTTTCTCTCTGCTGCTGAAGATGATTGTCCTTGTTATTCCAGGAAAAGTTTGGAGCTGTTTAATTTGTTGGCTCCCAGCAGGTGGAAGGTTTGATGCAGGATTTGTGGGATTAAGGGTGATTTGGGACGTTCAGGGGTTTGCTCTGAGTGTAATCACCACAGCTCCAGCAGAATATCAGCAAAATAAAGTTTCAGGGTCCTTAATTAAGTGCCCTTAATTTTATTATAAATCTTGAGGCCTTACAAGTGAATTGATATTTAATCAGGAAAATGATGATTCTGTCTCTGCCTGTGGAACCAGAGCGAGCCAAAGGGAAGTCCAGGGGTTCTGGGTTCAAAACCACTGTTTTTAAGGAATAACCCCCTCGAGCCTTCATGGAACCCCAGACTGGTTTGGGTTGGAAGGGACCATAAAAGTCATCCAGTGCCACCCCTGCCATGGGCAGGGACACCTTCCACTGTCCCAGGCTGCTCCAAGCCCTGTCCAGCCTGGCCTGGGGCACTGCCAGGGATCCAGGGGTAGCCACAGCTGCTCTGGGTACCCTGGGCCAGGGCCTGCCCACCCTCCCAGGGAACAATTCCTTCCCAATATCCCATCTGTCCCTGCCCTCTGGCAGTGGGAAGCCATTCCCTGTGTCCTGTCCCTCCATCCCTTGTCCCCAGTCCCTCTCCAGCTCTCCTGGAGCCCCTTTAGGCCCTGCAAGGGGCTCTGAGCTCTCCCTGGAGCCTTCTCCTCTCCAAGTGAGCACCCCCAGCTCTCCCAGCCTGGCTCCAGAGCAGAGGGGCTCCAGCCTTTGGAGCATCTCCATGGCCTCCTCTGGACTCACTCCAGCAGCTCCACATTGTCCTTCCTGTGCCTTCCTGGCCCCCAGACCTGGAGCAGGAATCCAGGTGGGATCTCTTTTCCAAGCATCTCCAAGCACAGCACTTCCATCATTCGTTAGCCAGGCTGGGAATGCTTTGCTCCAGGAGAGGGATGAGAAATTGCTGACAGGATTTGCTTTGTTAGGCGCTTATTTGGGTGGGAAGGAATATTTTGCAATCCTGGACTTTCCTGTGGCAACCTCCAGTGGGATCAGCTGGAGTCCAGCTCCCAGAAGTTATTTAAGCTTTGCTTAATCTCAGCCTAATTGTGCAGTGAGCTGGCCTGGAAGGTCCCTGCTCTGCTGGAGAAGGGATTGACCCTGCTGGCACCACACCCTGGAGCTGAAGGATTTGGGCATTGCTGTCCTGTGTTGCCAGGGCTTTGCTCAGCAGTGGCCTGGTAGGAATGGAATGGAATGGAATGGAATGGAATGGAATGGAATGGAATGGAATGGTGGGAATGGCTGGAGGGACATCAAACACCCCCAGGGAAAAGCCAGGGCTGCAACAGGGAGCTTTAAACTGGGAGCACTGTGCCCTCTGCTCCTGCTGCTCAGGAACCACGTGAAATTCCGTGATTTTCGAGGTGTTTGGCAGCAGTGATTCTGCAGGCTGCTTTCAGATTTTTGGGAAAAGTGCAGTGCCTGATCCAGCCTGAACCACCTCCGGCTGTGCTTCCCATTTGCTGGATTTGAAGCACTCAAAGGAGGCAGAGCTCAGGCTGCGGAATTGGGCTGGGAACCTGCAGCTTCTGCCACAGCTCGGGATAAACCCCACGGCTAGAGAAGCTCTGCTCCAGGCTCAGATTCGGGCAGGGGGAGCTTCAGTGCAGAGTAACCCACAGCACCCCACTGTGGGCCCGGGGGGCAGGCGGAGCCAGGGAGAATCTGCCTGTCTGGAACTGCTGACAGCAGTCCTGGGATGGAGGCAGAAGGAGCCTTATCCCCCCCATTCCCAGGAGCTGCAGCTGCACGTCCCACCCCATGACTCCAGGACACTCAAGGGCAGGATGAGGGATAAATCCCAAAAATGTCAGTAACACCTTGGAGGCCGGAGGAAAGGCAAGGGGTGAACTTGCTGTAGTCAGGGTTTAACAGAAAAGGGCTTCAAGTTAGAGGCAGGTATAAAGAAATACAAGGAATCAATTTTTTAATGGATTTGCCTGTGCTTTAGACTGGTTCCAGAAAGCTTGGAGTAATCCAGGGAACAAGGGAATAAATTGCTGATATATTTGTAGTGCTGAACAGGGCTGAGGTCTGGTGAAATCCTTGGCTTGGGAGGTGAGGAATTCTGCAGAGAAGCTTCCATTTCTTCCTTTGTGGTTATCATCAAACTCAGATTATTTTTTCCCCAATATACACCATATTTCCCATTATTTCTAACTCGGTGTTTATTCCCTAGGGTATCTGCCCTGCTCCAAAAGCAGGGAAGGGGCTTTTCCTGGAGGCTTTTCCTCAGGGGGTTCCAAGATTGAAAACCGGCCTGAGGGAAAGGACCATCCTGCTGGGAAAGATCATTTCTTTCTGTCACAGTCTGGATTTTTTCTCACTCCAAATCACTTTGGATTTACTCCTGGTCCTTGAGGAGGTTCGGGTGCTCTGATAACCCCAAACCCACAGTTTTGGGCTCTCCCCATGGGGTTTGCAGTTGGGAACAGGCACAGAAATCCTGGGAATGAAACATCTCTGGGACCTCCAGGCTTTGCTGTTCCTCCAGCCCTCCCAGGGAAACGCTTGCAGAGCCAGCATTGAGCAGGGGCTGTTTGAAAGGTTGTGTGGAGGCTGCAGATCATCAGAGGTGAGGTTTGATTGGATTTTGGCCAACTGGAAGTTCCCTGTGTTTGCATCTCCCCCCAGAAGTCAATGTTTTCCTGGTTTCTGTGCCAATGCCAGCAGAGGCCAAAGCCTCCCGGGATTTTGGCTCTTTGACGGGGCTCTTCCCCACTGTTCTGCCTGGAAAGAAGATCTTCCCCACCCTTCTGCCTTCACCCTTCCCTTCTTCCCTTCCTTCCACCCTTTCCTGGGCTGGAAACGGGAGACCCTGAATCCCCAACCAAGCCTTTTCCAGCCCCTCTGGATTCCAGGCTGGAGAAACCTGGATCCAAATCTCAGACAGAGCAAAACTATTTAACACAAGCAGGAAAACTCCATTTTATGGACAGACCCCTGAGGGCACAGGAATCCCTCCCATCTCTCTTCCCTGTACCTGGCTGGTTGTGCATGTGCAGCCAAAGCTCCCAGGCACCTGGGGGAGGGAATTTTCAGCATCCACAATGGTCTTGCACGTTCCCAGGGTGTTTCCTGCCCTGGGAAATGCTGCATTTGTTTCTGGAAGCCTGAAAACAACAGGTTTAGGTCGTGCTGGGGAAGTCAATGCTCTGGATGACAGGAAAACACCACAAGGTGTTTTTCCATGTCCTCGGGAGTGATAGCAGAGCTGAAACAGATGGATCAGAAGCCTTTCCAGCTGAAGAGTTCGGTTTCCAAGCTTTGGACTTCAGATTTATTTTAAAAATCCCTTTCTGAGGGGAGGCAGGAGTATTCCACAAACAGTTCAGTATTGTCCAAACCAGGAATTCTCCATTTAAAATAACCAGCACAGACCCTCTGGAGTGGCCCTGCCATTCCCCCTCTTCACAGGAATTGCCAGGACACCTGGGAATCCAACCACTGGATTGGGAAACCACCTCTCCATCTCCACTGAGGCTCTTTTCCCAGCTCAGGTTCTTGTCAGGCCCTGTTTGCATCCCTTCTTCTCTGCCCAGTGATTGTTGCTGTCAGCTTGCTCTTATCCCATTTCTTATATAGGTTGTTTTATTCGCTTTTATTGCTTCTTTCACCTTTTATCTCATCAAGGTGCATTTCTTCATTGCTTTTGTGATCAGCGTGGCTTTCTGGAACACATTTAGAGCATCTTTTAAAAGGGTCTTCAACAACTTCAAATTAATCACCCCAATCATTCTGATAATTTTTCCTGCCAGACCCTAAGTGTTTTCAGCAGGGCCTTTCCCCACAGGTATCCAAGCCCAGGCAGGGATTGTGCTCGGGCAGAGCAACAAAATCAGAGCCTGGTGGGTGAAAAAGGGTTTTGTTTGGTGATCAGTTCACCCCAATCCATTGGAAAAGGAAGAGGAAAGAAATTGGAAAAGCAAGACTGGGAAGGTAAGGAATATAATATTTCGAATTATAATATTTGGAATATCAATCTATCTATCTATATCTATATCTATATCTATATCATCTAAATCTATCTATATTCCAAATATATATCTATTTGGAATATAATACTAATTTAAGATATGGGAAATAATCAGGGCATGTTTGTAAAGCTTTGAGGATTGTGGTGAGGAGCCACCCACAATGTCCCAGGAGCTGTGCCTGGAGCCACCACAGCTTGGAGTCTCCTTATCCCCCTCCAGCTACAGCAAAACTGGAGTCAGTCCCTCTCCATCTCCTTGGGTACAACCTGGGGATGAGGAGGGAAATCCTGCTGCTTTGGAAGAGGTCCCCAAAACCCCCAGCCCGTGCTGCAGGGGAGGAGCAGTGTCAGGAGGTGCTGGGGGCTGCTCCTGCCTCCTGCCTCTTTCTTCAAGAGCAAAGAAATCCTGAATTCCCTTGTTTCCATTCCCAATAAACCTGCAGACCTATGGCTCTGCCACAGTGCTCCTGTGAGTGTCTGGAGCCCGGGAATGCTGGCTCTGGGTTCCAGGCTGACACTTCAGGGCTCTGTTGTTGTTTTCCTACCACTCAGTCATGTTCCCAGAGCATCATCATGAAGAGAAACATGAAAGCAGGCGATTTATAATAATAAAAATAAATAAAAGGCATAATAATGTAAATTATGCACATTATTAACCCCAACTGCTGCTCTAAAATGGACAGAGATCCTGCAGGAAAACCATATTGAGGTTGTGCCATAACAATTTTCCCTGAAGGACAGGAATCTGTGGTGGACATGGACCAGTGGTGGCCGTGGACCTGTGGTGGTCATGGACCTGTGAGGGGCAGGAACCAGTGGTGGACAGGGACCTGTGGTGGCCATGGAGCAGTGGTGGCCAAGGAGCAGTGGTGGCCATGGACCTGTGAGGGACAGGAACCAGTGGTGGGCAGGGACGTGTGGTGGGCAGGGGCCTGCCACCCTCAGCTCGTCTCTTCGAGGCAGATGAACTCTTTGCAGGACTCGTCTCCTGCAGCAGGTGCCAGGTGAGGGCAGGGGAGCTCCACACCTGCCCAGAGTGCCCCTTGTCCCCTCTGGCCATGGAGGAACCCCACAAGTCCAGCTCAGGTCCCTCACTTGGCTGTCCAGCGTTTCCGAGGGGAATCCCAGGGCCACGTGGATTTTTTATTCTTGATTTCTGAGGAATATAAAGGAGGGGATCGAGAGGGAGCTGGTGTTGGATGTCTCCTCCCTTCCAATTCCTCCCCTTTCCTCCTGCTCACTCTTTTCCCTGTTCAAAGAAGAAAGAGTCACTTTAAACTCTTTCATCAGCTCACCCTCATCAAAGGCAAGTGGGCTCAGCCTGAGTGGGATTTCCCAGCCCCCTCCCATCTCCCAGATTCCTAAAGCTGCTTTAAAGCGCCTTAAACCCTTCCTGCATAGAATTTTTCCTTGCAAAAATTAGACCTCATGAAAATAAATAATTCCCAGAGGAAATTTCAATTTGATTACAAATATTGACTTGCTTGAGGAAAGCTTTTTTTAAACAAAAATCCATTTGGAATCAACATTTTCAAATTAAACATGTATGTTCGCTCTGTCAGAGTACTTAACTTGGAAAAATACCAATTTTCTTTCCAGTGGTTGGGGATTTTAGGAGTTTCTCCCACCCATAGCTTTCTTTCGGCGAGAGCCGAACAAAAGCGAGGCCTTGAAATCGGGCGAAGTCGGGAAAAGATTTGTTTTCATTTCAAGGGATTAAAAAAAATGCAATGTGAAATGTTGTAAATCATTTTCATGCTTCTAAAAAAAAAAGCCCTACAAATGCAGAAATATGGGGATTAAAGCTGGAGCTCCAGGAGATGCCTGAGCTGGAGGAACACAGGCAGAGCTGACACAGCGGGTGCTGCAACTCTGATGTCACTTGCATGCTCCCCATGACCCCACTGCTCCCAATTCCAGCAGTTTGGGAGAGATTTTGCAGGGATTGGCAGCCAGGAGATGTGGGAGAGGAGCAGACAGGTGGGAAAAACTTGGTGGTTTGGCAGCTGAGTGGTGATACCAAGCTGTGCATGGGGTCTCCATCATTGCTGGGCTGAATCCAGAGGGTCCATCAGCGTCCCACGGTTGTTTGTGCAGAACCAGGGACTCCCAGAACGGTTTGGGTTGGGAGGGAGCTTTAAAATCATCTCATCCCACCCCCTGCCATGGCAGGGACACCTTCCACTGTCCCAGGCTGCTCCAAGCCCCAGTGTCCAGCCTTGCCTTGGGCACTGCCAGGGATCCAGGGGCAGCCACAGCTGCTCTGGGCACCCTGGGCCAGGGCCTGCCCTCCCTCACAGGGAACAATTCCTTCCCATATATCCAACCTAATTTTCCCTTTCAATTTGAGCTCCAAATTCCCAGACCAGTATGACCAGTATGACCAGTATGAGTCTCTGAACCCACCTTAGGCTCCACACCCCACCAGAGCAGCACTTCCGAGGCCCCTTCTGGTGTCCAGCCCCACTTAACAAAGCCAAACCCAACTGTTCTCAATGCGAATCTTTGTTGTGTTTTCCCCCAGACTCTTCCTGTGCTTTCTGTGATCCCTCTGCTCCTGGAAACAGTGGAGTTGACCCGAAACATTTGGGAAACCTCCCCCAATTTAGGACAGGGAGAGCTCAGGTGTGAATGTGCTGCTTTTGCCACTTTATGGATTTAGAAATGCAAGAATAAATCAACTTAACTTGGTGCGACGTAGGAGGTGTGTCAGGGGAGAGGGTAAGTTGTTCCTTAGTGCAAGAAGAACCCAGCGAATCCTACTGACTTTGGGAGGGGAAGAGAGAAGAAGGAGCTGGAGGAACTGCAACTTTCTGATGTAGACAAGATTCCCACACACTTGTCCTGGGAGTGGTACTGAGGGGGCCCAGCCTCCAGCCAAAATAAAACACATCCATTAATTAAAATAAATCAATATCATCATCATAAGTGACCCTGGCAAGAGCTGGGGGCTCTCCTGGAGCCTGAGTCAGGGGGCAGAGGGGTTGGGGGGTCCCCAGCAGCTGCAGTTTCTCGGGACCCTGCTGAGGTGAGGCAGCTCCAGCAGAGACACTGCTCACTGCAGACATCCAGGGATCAGCCAGGAATGACTCCAGACACTGGAAGAGCTTTTAAGGAGCACTTTGTTAATAAATGAACATGAGAAATGGCTGGTAACAAATGCAGCAAGCCCCGGGACGCCAGGCCCGCGAGCCCAGGCCGTGTCCCCACAGCCATTAGTCCCAGCGGGAGAGCCGGGAGCGGCATTCCCAGCAGGAGAGCCACGCTCCCCCACTAAAGCAGGAAAACTAACGCTGAACGGTTTTCTGTGCAATCTCAGCACCTTCCCAGCCACATCTCAGCCCGGTTTAACCCCAAAGCCTGAGGAGCTGCTGTGGCCCCCAGGGCTGGTGCTGACCCCTCTCCGTTTGCTCCGAGGTTCCCCGATCCTTTTCCCAAATGATTGTGTTTAAACAGCCCATGCAGACATGATGAAGCTGTTCAGGACAACGGATGTTGCCAATGAGGACAGCTTCTCTTAAGGTTAATTAATCATTTGTAAGCCGACCTTTGGGGGGATGAATTATTCATCAGTGCTCATAGACCAACACAACACAGAGTTTTCACCCAGCATTTTTTGGTCAAAGTTTTCCATTTTACAATAACTGAGGAGAGCCGTTCCCCTGGTTGTCACCTCTGTGTGGGATGCTCCTCCAGCATTTAAACCACAGCCAGGCTTAGGCTGGACCAAAGCCCGACCACTGCTGCTCTTCCCTACCTGTATTTCTTCCTTTAAGCCTGACTGACCTTAAACTCTCTCAAAGACTCCTCTCCAGGAGCTTGACATTTAAAAGTGCAGTGACAGAAAATAACTTCTTCTAAAAATACGTGTAACTTATTTACCAGCAACCAGGAGAGGAGGAGAGGAATCCAAATGAAGACACACATTGACATCACGCCGCTGGTTGTGACCTCTCCTGGGGGCAAAGCTGCTCCCTGTGCATTCCAGGCCTTTCCCCCACATCCCAACCCAGGAATGGCTGGGCAAGGATCAGGAGAAAAAGGGTCCATCCCCACTTGCCTTTCCCCCACATGCGAACCTGGGAATGGCTGAGCAGGAGCCAGGGATAAGGAAAAAAGGGATTCATCCCCAGGTACCTTTCCCCCACATCCAAACTGGGAATGGCTGAGCAGGGATCAGGAGAAAAGGGATTCATCCCCATCTGCCTTTCCCCCACACCCAAACCTGGAAGTGCCTGAGCAGGAACAGGGATGAGGAGAAAAGAGATTCTTCTGTACCTTCTTAGGCTGCAGAGAGGGGCAAGGCTCCAGTTTTTGGGGAGACAAGGAGCTGATTTAAGATCCCACAGCCTCCAAAAGTGGGAGGCAGGAAAAGACAAGCCACTGTTTATTGGGAAAACATCCCATGCATCATTCTTTGTCAGGTTACAGAAATGAAGGAATAAAAGAGAGAGAAAAAAAAAATCAAAGACAAAACACAGCACAAATTTGGGAGCTCAGTACTTGGAAAACTGCTCATTTCCATAGGCAAAAGCTTTCTCCACCCCATGTCCCCCCAGGAGAGAGCAGCTCCTGCCCAAACAGGTTCCTCACCCCCTTCCCCACCCAAAACTCTAGCACAACCCTGGGGGATTCTCCTCAACGTGAGGCGTTCATGTATCTTTAATTATTGTTTCAGCCACATAAATCCATGCAGAATTAAAATTCATGATGGTTCTAGGGTACAAGTGCAAACAATTTGTTCGGTAAACTTTGCTCTAATTGGCATTCTGAAAATTTCCTGTTAATCAAGCCCCCTGGGCTCGGTTTACCAGTGTAGTTGTGCCTGGGAACGTCGGTGCTTGGAGGGTGCGTGCACCAGCGCCGCTTCCAAGGGTCTTTAGATGATATTAACTCACACACTTTGTCCTCGCCTTAATTTGCAAGTAATTTTTTCCCAACCTTCCGTGGCCCTGCCTTTTATCTCGCTGCTTCGCTACTCGAGCGAGAGCGTTCCTTAAGCCTGACACTAAATCACGTCCGGGAGCCGAGCGTGGAACATCCCCGAGGGCACCTGGAATTCCTCCCTCCGGGAGATGCCTCTCCAGTGGCTCTTGACTCCAAGTGGCCACAGGAGACACAAAAAGATGTTTGGGCCAGCGTGGGAAGCTCAGGAGTGTGAGGCAGAGACCCCAGAAACGGGGACATGGAGGTGGGGACACCTTGGTCCTCTTGAGCCGGGGATATAAAAGTCCTGAGGAGCCAAGGCATGGGCAGAGCTGCTTTTCCATCCCATCTCCATGGGCAGGGAGAACAATAGGAGATGCCAGGCTCTGGCACTTCCCACCCGCAATCCAAGACAACAAAATTGGCCAGTTCTGGATTTCTTTCCCCCAGGGAACTCCTTCTCCGCTCAGGGTCGCTGCCGGGAGGATCTCGGGAGCTTTCAGCCATCCCCTCCCTTCAGTCTTGCAGCGTTATCAGGCCAGTCCTTAACTCACATCCCAAGAGATTTGGGAACAGGAGAAGCTTTGGATCACCTGAGCGTCTCTTCCCAGAGGCACAGCCAGGCGGGATGATAGAAATAACAAAATAATGAGCAGCTGACAGAGATCAGGGCTGTGCTGGAGGAGCTCTCCTGGATGGGAACGTGCACTAAGGAAACACAGGAGAACTGGCAGCTCCCAGAAGACACCAAAGATGGTGCACAACAACAAACTGCTTCCCAGGAAGGCTGATAAGGAGCATAATTAGATGGAATTACGGCAGCAGCGGGGTCTGGGAGCTGGAACAAATCATGTGGAGAGTGGGAACAGGCACATTTCTGGGGGGGGGAAAGAGGAATAATACAGGTTCACACAGTGGGAGCTGCTCACGAGGTTTTGGAGGCAACCAGAAGGGGCCGCAAATAGATCAGATGTAAAATGAGAAGAGGAAGATGTGGCGGGCCCTGAGTGTCTGAGGAGGGAGAACAAACTGAGCATTCCAAACAGGGATTTGTCCCATCTCCATTGCTTCAGTCTTTATCCAAAGGTTAATTGTAGATGAAACGTAATGAAACAGCTTTGAGAGGAACTGTGGGGAAGGCCAGAGGAGGGGAAGGAGTTTGGAGCCATTTGGATGTGTCAGATGTATTCAAAATGAGAGGATCTGATGAAAAACACCCTGGAACATTGAACCCTTGGTGGTTATCTTCAAAACTGATGAAGGTGCAGAGGTCCCTGGAGATGAGAGAAGCACCTCTCTTTGAAGAGGATACTTAAAATTAAAAAAAAAAAAAGTTAGAAAAAAACCTGAATAATCGTCTTAATCTGAATTCCCTGAAAGAGGCTGGAGGAAAGGCTTAAATGAGCAACTTGTAAAAGGATGAATAAAATCAAAGAACATGGGTTTGTCAAGAGCCAGTCATGTCTACCCGATTTAATTTCCTTCTTTGATAAGGGAACAGGAGGACCTGATGATGGGGAGCAGCAAACCCACGAGTGAGGAGGACTTTTGCATTTCCCCACTAAAAAAAACACCCTCTAAATCCAATGAGAGCTCAGCTGGCAGAGAAACCACTCCTGAAGAGGAGGGATCAGGGACAGGGAGATTCTCCAGCCCCCACCTTGGCTCGAGAGGAGGGCCTGTCACCCTTCCTCTCCATCCTGTCTTTCTCCAGCCTGGCACTCCCCAGCTTTGCCCAGGAAAATTGAGACTAAACCTTTGTTGTGTTGATTTTTAGCCTCTCGTGTTGGTTTATCCTTCATTTCCCCACAACATCAGCACCCCCACGAGCGCTTCAGCAGAGCCATCTCGATGTAGCATTATCCCTTATTAACCTGGGATTCTGGCATGGAGCAGGGAAGACGCTTTTGGTGGAGCTTCAGTGACTCCAACCCATTTGGAAAAGGTGCAAATCCCTACAAAACCAGCCTGGGAAACCTGAGTGGGAGCGTGGAGGCTCTGGAGCTCCACTCCTGGAGGGACAGATGGACTGAGGGACGGGGATTCCTGCACGCCCCAGCCAGGGACTTTGGGAGCTGCAGGAATGGCTGATGCAGGATGGCAGGAGTGGAAGCTTTTGATATACTTTCCAACAATGTGTAATTATCAGGTAGTTGAAAATTAGCCCATCTGTGCCTCAGGAGAAGACAATGGAAAGTTGTGTGTTACTAATGGCTGAAAAGCGCTGGCAGCACAAGACAGGAAATTCTCAGGCAACTTTTTTCTGCAGGTAATGTAATTACACGGCATAATCCCCAAATCTCCTGACTTTTTGGTGGGGTTTGATAAAGCCTAGGAGGTCTTCATCTCCCTTTCTGTTTCCTCTCCTCGCTGCAGCAGCACAGCTCTGGGGATTGCGGGCCCGCCTGGGCAGCAGCAGATGTGGGTGACATGAAACTGCCTTTAAACACCCAGCTAAAGACAATCTCAGGTTTTACTAAAGCAGATTGTAAATTCCCACCTGCCTCTGCCCCGGCCTCGCTCTCTGAATGCAAAGCACGGAGCTTGTAACATTATTTTGGGTAAAATTTCCTCGCTGGTAGTCGGTCAGAGCCCGATCCAGGTCAGTGCACACACAAGCAGCAGCTTGGGTCAGATTTAGGACCTCTTTTGTTTCCTCTGCTTTTGGACCCTGCTGATGCAAAAAAAAAAAAATAATCCCCCAAGCCCCCTGATTTCTTTAAAAGCCTCGAGGATCCGGTGATGAGGTCTTTGAGGGTCGGTGAAGCAAAGCTGGAATGGCGCAAACCTCATGCAAACAGTCCAGGCAGGGTAAATAGCCGATGATTTTTTATATTCATACTTTTGTCTGAGGAATAACTAGGAGCAAATTGCTTTTCCCTTGCCTAGTTGGAATTATTCAGAGCGGTTCTTTCTGCTGATTTTTGCTATTCTCCCCTTCGAGAGGTTCGCTCCCCAAGATGGCTCAGCCCTGAATGGAAAGCAAACGGTGCCTTCACCTTCAGTGAACTTTGAAGCGATTGATTTTCACCGGGCATGAAAGAAAAGCTGAGAAGTGACAGCTCGTGGACTTTGGGGAGGGTGAACGTTGCCATTTCACGCCTGTTGGTGCGGCAGGACTCGGGGCGTCCCAGCACACGTCTGACAGACGCTCCTTGGGCTCACCCAGCCCCGGCTCCCACACAGGGTCCCGGCCCAGCCCAGAACAGGGAGGGCTGGCAGGAAAACCATTCTTGCTGCCTTTTGTCTGGTAATCTGAGGTCAGGAAAACAAAGTGCTTCCTCTCAGCTCTCCCCAGCGCCGTGGTGGGAAATGCAGCCAAGCTCCAGCACCGAGAACAAAGCCAGAGCTGGCACAAACACAGCAGCTCCTTAAATGAGTTTGCCATTAGCCGGAAGGGCTGCAAATTGAAGCGAAGATAAGCCCCTTAGCATTTCCCTTCTTTAATCCCAGCCTCATAAAAGCAGAGATGTGTTCCTATTCAGTGGGCTTTATACAGAGGCAGGTATTTCATTTACCCAAAAAACCCCTGGATCGGATAAATTATTAATGTTATTTATAAAGGCAATTCTGCCATTCAGCAACTTCTTTTGGATCCCTCCGCTTAATCTCGCTGCTTAGCATAAGATACACTCCAGTTAAAAGGCAAAATCACATTCCCTTACAAGGCCTGCAAAATAAGGGAGCGCTGAGGTGCCTGGAAAAGGGTTGTAGTTGAAATTCTGCTCTAAAGATTAATACATTTATCAGTGGCAAACATAAGCCCTGATTTCCACTTGCTCGAACCCTCCCTGTGTGAGGATGGGGCCTCACTCACACAGCAAGAGCTGGTTAAGCTGCTCAGCGACAGGCTGGGGCTTCCAGAGCCTCTGTGAGGCTGCCTGGGGGCTGGGTGGAGTCCTAGGTGGAGAATTTCGGGAACACTGAAGCTGGAAATGCTCTCCCAGCCGCAAGTCTGATGTCCACCTTGTCCCCAGCCCAGAGCACTCAGTGCCACCTCCAGCCCTTCCTGGGACACCCCCAGGGATGGACACTGCAAACCTGCCTGGCCAGCCCCTGCCAATCCCTGAGCACCCTTTCCATGGAGAAATTCCTGCTGCTGCCCACCCTGAGCCTCCCCTGGCCCAGCCCGAGGCCGTTCCCTCTCCTCCTGTCCCTGTTCCTGGAGCAGAGCCCGACCCCCCGGCTGTTCCCTCCTGGCAGGAGCTGGGCAGAGCCAGAAGAGCCCCCTGAGCCTCCTCTGCTCCAGCCTGAGCCCCTTCCCAGCTCCCTCAGCCCCTCCTGGGGCTCCAGCCCCTTCCCAGCTCCCTCAGCCCCTCCTGGGGCTCCAGCCCCTTCCCAGCTCTGTTCCCTGCCCTGGACACGCTCCAGCCCCTCCAGGGCTCTCCTGCAGCACCCAGAACTGGACACAGCCCTCGAGGGCCCTCACCTGTGCCCAGCAATCATTTCCCTGCTCCTATCCCCAGCCCGGCTGCCCCAGCCTGGAGCACTCCTGGAGTTGTGTGACCCAAGAGCAGGAGCCAGCAAAGCAACCCTGTCCCCTCCTGTGACACATCCCACAGCACGTCCCGCTCTGGGACACCCAGAGCCACAGATCTGCAGGCTCAGCCCTGCACCCACCCCACGGGCCAGGCGGTGCCAAGGGCAGCCAGGCACCAGAAGACACATCCAGGAGGTGTGGGGAGTGGCGCTGGGATGCTCAGAATCCCAAAACAGGTCCTCAGATACTCCAGGAGAGCTGCCACCACGGTGGCACTGGGGACCTCGGCCCCAGCAGAAGCAGCGTGGCACAGAACCATGAGGAACAATGGAATAAACACGGGAAACTGGGACTTCTGGTCAACAGCCCCATTCCAGCTCCAACAGTGGCACATGATGGAGCAGTTCCCACATCCTCCTCCCACCAGCAGGGCAGCAATGGCTGGTTTGGGGTTAAACACCTGCACCTGGGAAGAGCAAAGCCAGCAGCTCCCATGGGAGATGTGCTCCAGCCTCTGGGAGGGGAACACCAGCTCCTTGCTCCCACATCAGGACTTCACTGGGAGTTACCTCCATGCCACCCCCTGATCCCAGGAACATCCTGGGAGTTGCCACAAACCACCCCCCAAATCAGAGGGCAGCACTCATGGGGATTGCAGGGAGCTTTGGAAAAACCCCTCATGGAAGGTTTCCTTCTCTGCCTGTTCCCCGAAATCCTTTTTCCAGCATTTCCCTCTCCCAAGGCCGCACAAGAAACGGAGCTGAGGTTTTGCTGCAGCACAATTTGAACCCAGGCAGAGCATTTCTGTTTGCTAACTTGCCCGACCTTTTCACAGGAGGGTTCTGACAGCAGTGTGTGTTTTCCATGTGTTTTCCGTGGATTTTCCATGCTGTTTCCCCAGCCCTGGGGATGTTCAGGATGTGTTTTTCCTCCTGGCTGCGTGTGGGGACAAGCAGGGGCTCACGGGTGGCACCTTTGATCATTCCCTGGCACGGAGGGCTCCTGCAGCAGCACTTGGAGCTGGAGATGTCTCAGCTCTGGGCACCACAGAGAAGCTCACTTTTATGTCAAAATGCCTCCTAATAAGATTTTAAGTTTGTTCAGGGAGCTGGAATGAAATATTTAACCACAGCATCACAGCAGCATTTTATTCTCATGAAAATGCTGAGATGCCATTTGCAAATCAGAAATGTTTTCAAATTTTGCTTTGAAATCGCAGCGTCTTTATGCAACTGTTTTGTGTGGGGTTTTTTTATTATTATTTTTCTTTCCAGGAAGAAACAAATCATGGGGAAAAATAGCTGAGATCTCGGGCATTTCTTCACAAATCAGGTGTCTGCTCTTGAGTCTGACCTGGCGAGGCTCTTTGGAGCCATCATTCCCACTTGGAGCAGGGAGAAGCAGCCTCTGTTGTTGCATCCAGCATTCAAATTCCATTATCTTTGTTTCTTGCACTGACAACGAGACATTTAGGTTGGAGAACTCCACTGGGCATTAGTGCTGCTCTGAAGGGTTTGCATGATTTGAGATAAATGTCATAAAAGAAATAGCAAGATTTTTTTTTTTTTTTCTGCTAGAAAAGCACAGCTGTCCTACTTTTTTTATTATTATTGGGGCAGTTCTCCCTTTTTTTCAGTACAGTTTATTCACTTGCAGTTCTTCATCTCCCTATATATAAATTGTATCCTGTTAAACACAAGAATCCAGCTTGGTTTAATCCCTCCTCCAGACTTGGATACTTTCTTATCCCACTCCTTTCCCTGCTCCAGGCAGGTACCCAGAGCCATCCAAAATTTCTGGGTCTGGGTGATGTTTGGTCCGTGAGTGGCTGAATTTTGAGACATGAATTAACTATTTCCAAAAGGAAAAGCAGTTTTCTAGGCAGTACTGGCCACACGGAGTATTTGAGGTTCAAATTGTTCTTAAGAAAGGGTTATTCTATTATGGTGACCAAAATATTCTTGAATTCAGCATCTTAGGATCAAAAAGCCCCAAATCCCTTAAGATGTCGCCTGACTTAAAAAA
>WAAG01063736.1:128004-155604 GCA_013390105.1 Tichodroma muraria | reverse complement strand
AAAAAAAAAAAAGAAGTAAATATTTTCTAGGTCAGAAAAGGCGAGAAATGGCAGGAGCGGTCCTGCAGTGCCAGGATTCACACGGAGCATCAGGCAGTAAGCTCAGAGTCCTGCTTTGGTGACAAGTCCTCATGTAAAGCAGATCATCCCTACCCAGAGACTGAGGCACATCCATATGCATAGCAAAGCTCTGAGATTACTCCCAGCACTCCCTTTTTTTCCCTGTAATTACAAATCTTTTACTTTCAGAGGCTGTAGAAGAAATATTCTTCAGCGTAAGAAGCTCCACGACACCCCCAGGGTTGTGACAGTTCCGTTGTGTTGGGGCTATACCAGATCAGGGTGGATCCCACCCGTTTTTTGGGGAAAAGGACTTTTGGGGCAGCTCCACCTGCCCCAGGCTCCTGGGCAGCCTCGTCATGGTCAAAGGGGACTGAGGACAGAGTGAAAACTGCTTAAGTCTCATCCTGCAATGGGAGAAAGGAATCGTGGTCTTTGGCTGATAAATAAAACAGAAATAAATAAATATTCCTTAATAAAGCAGGAATTTCCTGTGGGACAAGGAAGCTGCAGTGTTTTCCTGCCAGGCTCGTGCCCTTGGGGTGCTCTGGGAGATGTTGGTACCTCCTCCATCAGCACCAGCAACTCTCAGCACAATGTACAGGAACTTTAACTTTGAGCTAATAGATAGGATCCCAGAACCCCAGAATATCCTGGGTCAGAAAGGACCCACAAGGATCATCAAAGTCCAGCTCCTGGCCCTGCACAGGGCAACCCCAAGAATCCCACTGTGAATAGTTCTTGACTTAAAAAAAAAAGATCCTCAAAGTACTGAGGGATTTTGTAAGAGCAGAGGGGCAGCTCCGAGCTCTGCTCCCTGTGACAGTGACAGCACCCTGGGAATGGCTGGAGCTGGGCCAGGGCAGGCTCAGACTGGATTTTGGGAGAAGGTTCTTCCCCCGAGGGTGCCGGCACTGCCCGGGCTCCCCAGGGAACGGGCACGGCCCCGAGGCTGCCGGAGCCCCGGGAGCGCTCGGACAGCGCTGCCAGGGCTGCACGGGGGGATTGCTGGGCAGAGCCAGGGGTTGGACTGGATGATCCTTGGAGTCCCTTCCAGCTGGGGATGTTCCCCGATCCTGTGGTTTTAGCATGTTGCTGCTCGACCTACTTTACAATAAAGTTGCCATCCAATTTCCCTTCATTTAAAGGTTTCCACTTCTGATGTTATAATGGGCTCCTTATGTAACGCTGGAGTGCAGTTTAAAGGCAGCTGCATTAGATCCCAATTTTGCTTTTAAGTAGTGCTCCCAATCTAATTAAATCATCATTCCCCGAGTTTGCACCCCGCAGATGAGGAATCCTGCTTCCCAGAGCACTCCTTGTCCTTCCCAGCTCCCTGAGCCAAACCCGTGGCTGCCCAAGCACACAGCAAATACCTGCAGCCATTTCAGAGCAGGTGGTAACACCCTGAGGACAGCTGGCACAGAAAGTCCAAACAGGAACAAGTGTTCCTCTAAAGCATGAAATGAAGGATGAAAATACAGCTGAACAACACAGAAAACGAAAGCAGGATGGAAAGAAGGAAGTTTGGGATCACTAAACACAGTTTTAGACTAAACCAGCTGAGCTACAGTGGCAGCCACATCCATAATTCAGTTCTCCCCCATGTGGAGGAGCTGGAGATGTTCTCCTTACTCTCCACAGCCCTGCACAACTTGTTAGCTGCTCCTCTGAGCCAATCCATCTAAAATCTCCATGGTGGGATCATTCTGGATTGTACTCAGGTTCCCTTCAGTGACAGGAGCTTTGGGACAGGGGTCACCATCCCTGGAAGGGTTCAAAGAAGGAGGAGATGTGGCACTTGGTGATGTGGGCATGGGGGAGTTGAACCAAAGGCTGGATCTGATGACCTTGGAGGTCATTCCTGAGCTTAATGATTGTGTGATTCTCTGACAATGAAACACCGCTCACCAGAGAAACCAGGGAGTTTGGAGAGAGGGAGATAAACCGGGTTGAACGTGGGTTTGAGCAATTTCAGTCTTCAAAAAGCATCTGGCAAAGCCCAGAGTTAGCAGGTGAATTGCAGTCCTGCATTCCCAGCTCCAGGCTGAAGCGTGTCCAGCCAGAATCCCTGGGAAGAGCTGCACTGCTCATGCGTGGTGCCAGTCCAGTCAGCCCCAAGGTGCTGAAGATCCTGGCTGCAAACCCTCCTGAGTCCATGTCCTGGACATTCCCTCTGCAAGGAATGTTGGGTCATGGCTGTCATTGGTCTCCTCTCCTTTTCTAAAACTTCTCCACAGGATTCCTCTCTCTGCTTTTCCCTCTCCTTCCCCAAAGTCCATGCTGGAGCATCCCACACTTCCTGCTCCCGAGATCCCAGCTGTGCTTCTCTCATCCTGGTGCCCCACTGCTGGTGGGATGCTCCAGGTTCCTCACTCCCAGTGTCTGTTCTACCCCAAAAATTGCCTTTATTGTCCTCCTCATCTGCTCCAGGTCCTTCCCAGGTCCCTCTGCCTGGCTTTTGACAGCTGAAGGAGCCTCCCTAATTCTATTTGGCAGGACAGTGAGTCCCCATCAGCCTCCCAGGAATTCTTAATTCATTTCTACTTTTGACCTACACACCAGCCTGAGGCAGTACAATTTAGTAATCAGTTCTATGAGAACATCTGACTTTCTGATTTAGACCTGATGCCCCATAATTTCAAGGGGTATCCTGAACTTTTCCTATTCTTGTCTAACTTTTCCTATTTCCTCTTATTTTTTCCTAGCTAGGAGATCCCAAGGTTTCTGTCCGATGCCTAACTATTTCCTGTCCTGTTCCCAAAACCATTCTGTCCTCACCTACTTTCTGTGGGTGGAATTCAGATTAAAAAGCTTTGATTTCCTCTTGGAGTTGCTCTACCTCATAGATTGACACCTCTAGGTAGAAATCTAAATTTAGGAGTCTCAGTCTCTGAGCTAAAGGACTCCCACCCATCTTTTTTAGCTCTGTTTTATTCTTTATGGAGGCAGGACGAACACAAGTGCAGATATTAATCAATAGGTGGGTTTGCCAAACATTTATACAGTGACATGATCACATAATCGTGTTTTCCCTTATTTTCCCCTTTGCTAAAATTTTCTTTCTCATTCAGCTGGAATATTTTTGTGCTGGGGCCACTGCTCCAATGTTTTCATGGAGTTTTCCTACAGCAGCTCTATTTCTGAGTGGTAATAATGCTCTTAAATTAAGTATGGTATATTATTGAATATGGAGATCCCCAGACAAACTATTCTGCATTTCTTAGCTCTGACTTCCACCTGCTGCTCCTGACAGCCACAGGAACCATCTGCTTCTCTCCCCAGGGTCCCACTGGACTCTCCCAGCTGATTTTGTGTCACCCCCAAACCTTGCCCGCGTCACCTTCACCCCTCCTCCCAAGTCATGGATGAGTTCCCAATCATGGCTGAGCTGCAGAGCTCCTTTCTCTGGGAAAACCGAGCTTTCCTCCCACTTTTTGTCCCATTTTATCTCAATCTGATTTCCTTACAGAGGACATCTGATTACCTCAGCTTAACCACTTGAAGAGTCTTTAGAGAAAGACTTATTGACATTTGTTTGGGAGTCCATGTGCACTTTATCAGCTGCATCAGCCTCACCTACGAGCTGGGTGACATCTCCAAAGAGCTCCAAGAGATTTATGAGACACGGCCTCCTTCTGCAAGAACTGTAATCACTTCTTCCAAATAAATCACATTTATGAAATTGCCTCCTGGTTCTCTTCTTTATTATTGTAGTTTTTGCCCACTTATTCAGGCTGAAGGGAGATTTACTGATCCCTGCTTTTCCCCATTTGTCCTGGAGACCTTTTCCTCAAGGCTGAAGACACATTTGCCACTGTCCATCCCTCTTGCAGTGTGGTCAACTCGAGTGACACTTTTCATGCTACATTTAGCTTTCTCTTAATCTGCTGTTTGAGGTCTTTCAGAGCTCCTGATCGAGTACCATCTTATCTTGTTGCTTTCTGACTGCTCTTTTTATTGATTTGTTCCAAAATGTCCTCTGCTGGAACTTCATTTAGGGACAATTCCTCATGCCCTCCACTGCTTCACCACTAATGCACCCCTTCCCAGCCTTCCTCTGTAATTTGTTCCCTATTATTACAGTTTCCTACCCTTCTGCCAAGTTTCTGAGGCATTTATTATGTCAATAATTTCCTTTAAAACCAGTCTAGTTCACCTCTTTGGGGCTCCAGAGTTACAGCATTTGTATAGATATATTTTTACATTTTTTTATTGATCTCGTTGCCCATTTTTCATGGGACCTGCTTAGCTGGGGCTTTAATTGCTGAGCCCATTCTTTGCTATTTCCTTCCTTGATGTTATTGATTTCAGCTCCTTCCATTTTTCTAAATCGCATGAATTTTCTTCTTTCTCTTGAAAGAGATTTGGAGCCATGTGCAGTTGTTTATTTGGTGAGTTTCCACAACTGCCAGCTATAAAAATCCCTCCTTGCTTTGGAATGTTAAAACCTAGTTTGCAACGTTGATTTATATAGCTTATCTCCCCTGTAAAAACTACCTCACCAACGACTCAGAATCTGCCTGTTTGCTGCTGTGACAATTTATAACTCAGTGATTTCACTTCCAAGTCTCTTTCCTACTCACTGCTGACGTTGGTACCCACATCACTCACACCACCAGCTCTCTCTAGCACCAAGTGTGGACACAGAAGTCCAGCAGAGCTCAAAGCACTGCAGAAAATGAAGCTTTTTTTCCCCCCATGTTTCAGTAATACATTTCATTAACACCTCCTGGTTTGAGACTCTGGCGATTGCTCAGTCTTGTTAAATTTTTTATTTTCCCTAATTCCCATGTCTGTTCCTGGCACGCTTCAGGCAGGCAGTTGGATCTTTTTTTATATATTTTGGTATCTGTTTCCTCTTTCATAAATGTGGTACAAAGCCCTTGTTTCTATTTATCTGTTGATTTTTTTGATCACTTTCTTCTCCAGCTTAGAAAATCTGATCCTGACCTTCAAAGTGCATCCTGGTTTTACCACAGACTTGGAACGAGCTCTTTGTTAAATCACATCGATGATTAATTAATCGACTGAACAGAACACCAGGACACACCAGCGGGATTCCAGCCCAAACTCCAGCCTGACAGGGCACCCACATTACAATAAAAACCTCTGGATGAGGAACTGCCAGCTCTGAGCTGCCAGGATGAGGAATTTGGCTGGATCCAGGGCAGCCGGAGGGGCTGCTTTGGGCAAGTGCAGCCCAGCCCTGCTGGGAGCCCACCCCGTGCCTCTGCTCACGGACCTGCCCTCACCAAAGCAATAAATCTCAGCCCCGTGCCCGTTTCTGTGCCTGCACAAGGCTCTGACATCCATCAGAGCAGGGGCTGCAGCAGATGGGCTCTGCCTCACACAGAAACAAGGTAAGTGTCTGGCCCAGCCAGAAATGCTGGGCACACTGATCCAGACCATATTTCTTTAGTCTGCTTCTCAGAGAATCATGTGGAACAGTTTCAAAAGCTTTCCTAAAGCAAAATATGTCCCATCTGCTGCCTCCTCTTCATCTCCTAGACATTATTTTCTCAAGGAAAGAAATTACAGCGAGCTCGCATGATTAATTCTTGCTAAATCTATGTCTTTTCCTTTCTATCTCCTATTTGCTTTAAATTGATCAAGTAATACTTTTTTGTCAGACTTGTTTCTGCGAAGAGTGGTCCCTCATTCAATTGGTTTGTCTTTTTCAAAGGAGTGAACTGTGTTTGCCTTTGGACAGAGCTCAGTGATCCCACCTGCCTTGCAGGAGCTTCCAGGGCAGCCACTAATGCTTCAATAATTGCTTCAGCTCCTGCCTGCACTGCCCACATGGCTCTGCCAGCACAGCCCCAGAGCAGTTTGAGGCCAGAGCTGCTAATGTGGAAAGACAAAGAGAGAACAAATCTAAAGCACAAACCCGGCGTGAAAGGACGTGAGGGACGAGGCCTCGCTCGCCCTCTGCTCTCCTCTCACGGTAAATAGTTTAGCCCAGTGCAGAATCAAGCAATGGGTTGGGTTGGGAGGACCTTAAAGTTCATCTTGTTCCACTCCCTGCCACGGTTCCAACCCTTCCAGGCTGCTCCAAGCCCTGTCCAACCTTGGACGCTCCCGGGATGGGGCAGCCGCGGAACACGGTGTTAAATTAGCAGGAAGCTGCCTTCCAGCTGAGGAGAAGCAGGCTGCCAGCTCCAGGAAGGCTCTGGCTGAAAATCCATTTTGAATTGAGAATTTTTGGTCAACTGTGCTGCCGGGGACTCAAACACCAGGAGCACGGAGCAGCTGCACAAGCGCTGACAAGATTTGCTGACTTCCAGGGAGAGCACAAAGGGGCCTCTCCTGAGACACCTGCGTGGAAAATGCTGGGCAGGAGCAGCAGGTCCTGCTGCATGTCACAGATCCTAAAGGGAAATGCAAGTGAAGGATCCTGGAAGGCAAAGTCAGGCTGCTGGCTGAAGATTTAGCCCCAGGGTGCTGTTGGCAGTTTCTCTGAAATGCTCCCAGTTCCACACACAGCTCCAATTAGGCACAGGGGGAGGAGATGCTCTCCGGAGGTGATGGGCTCCATCAGAACTCCACAGAAATCAGACTTTGGGAAATGAGGCTCGGGAAAACATATAGGATGTGTTTAATTAAGTGGGAGCTGGGGGAAATCTGTCATGAGCTAAGGGTAAACAGATTGCTGAGGGTTGGTACCACACAAACACACCGTGTATCGAGCCAGTGCAGAGAAAGAGCTTAGTACAGATAATAAGTGAAATTTTATATATCAAAATGGACTAAGGAAGCTAAACAAAGCTGCCCCCTTAATTAAGAACTATAAATACGTGTATATAAAAATGGGGCGGCGTTAAATTAAAGAAAAAAGAAAAGCTAGATGAAATAAAACACGGGTAATAAAATCAGCAGCAAACAGCAAATCCCAGTGACAAACCCAGCAGAGTGCTAAAATATATGGCCATAAAATACAGAAAGGTGAGTATAAGTCATAAAAGTGAAAGATTCTTTTTTTATATCAAAGAGAATGTTTTAAGGAATCTAGTCAGACTAAGAAATTCTTACTGGAAAAGACCATACACTGAAAGTGTCTGGCAGTGAGAATGTAAATATACGAGCAGAGTTACCCCATCAGTCACCAGAGAAAGGAGACTGAGTACTTAATGCTGAGAGGTGAAATACCAAACACGGGCCCCTCTATTATTCATAAAATAAATGGATATAATGGTACAAAGGGGAAAAAAAGGTTGGAGAAGCAATTTCCAGGCGCAGAGGCTGCTGTGCAGAACTCCCAGATCCCGACCAGGCGCCGAGGCCGCTCCTGCTCCGTCTCCTGCGAGCTCCAGGGCAGCGGGCTCAAGAAGAGGCAGGGGGTGAACCAGCAGAGAATTTGGGCTGCTCTTGGAGCACAGAACTCCTCTTGGAGTTCCCAGATCCCAGAGGTCCCCGTGGGCACAGAGCTCCCCACAATTCAAGGTGAAGTGAGATGAAATGGGAGGAGTGGTCAGAAATAAGGCATCCACTCACCCCCAGCAGCACTGAAACAGAATCCCACAGAACCAGAGAATTCACTGGGCTGGAAAAAACCCTTGAGATCATCGAGTCCAGCTACGAAACCCCCGGTACATCCAATTCTGGTGCTCCCATGGAACACCGTGGGAAGATTGGATTGGGGGCAGAAAAGAGCCATAAAAAGGATATGAGGAGAGGAGAATGTGTAGCTGGGAAGCTTAAACAGCTCAATTGTGGGGCAATTCCATAAGAACCTTCACAAGGGGGAAATATCAACCAAGGCTTTTTAATCTTGCCGAGACAGAAGAAAGACTGAGGACTGAAAAATGAAAGTGATTCAAAGCAGAAATGAAACCCACATTTTTTAACAGCAGTGATGATTAAATTTGGGAACAAACTACCACCTGAAGTGATGGATTTTGCAACTCTTGACATCTGGAACATATGTTCCTGTGAAAAGTTCAAGTTTTGATAAATAAGGATTTTTTCTTCCCTGAAAAATAATTTTGTCAGAAAATTCTTCGCCACTGTTCGGGTTTCTTGTCTACTTAAAAAAGATAAAAGATGAGACAGAGAAACAGCTTTGTACGTTGAAAGTTGGTCAAAATGATAATAAAAGCAGAATAATGGAATTCCTAGATAAGGAGTACGATATGGCAGGAGTTAATTATCACAGCGACTGTAATGAAAATTTTGCATCACTAATATTCCAGAACTATTTGAACATTTCTTTATAATAATGATCAAAAGGGAACTGCTTGACATAATCTACTTGAGCACTCGAGAGCCTTCTGATAGTGTTTTTCAGGCAGGGCTAATCCCGAGGAATCCTGAAATTGTGGATGCTCCCAAATGCAAAGCACAGACAGGGCACCCGGCAGAACCCTGATGTCACAAACAGGAATTTCCTCCCAGCTCGGGCTCCTCTGCGAAGGTGTTAAGTGGCATCGTTCCAAGGATCATTTTTAATTGCAATCAAGGCACCAAGAACTCTTGCACAAGTGCCTTTAATACACTGCAGGAATGAAAAATGACACATGAGGCGCTGACAAGTTGTGGAGCGTCGTTAACCACACCACAGCCATTAACAAATGTGCCAAGGCAGGCTGGTACAGCCGTGTGGAATTCAGGAGTCGGGCTCCACATCCTTGGGTTTTTTTTAGTCGAATACTTGAGAAGAGTGAAGCTCATCCTGAATCAATAGGATGCGAAGCACCACTGGAAAAAAAAAAAAACCAAAAAAACGCATCCTCTGGGGATTTTTTATTGGCCTGAGAATTGTGGCACTCCTCAGTAAATGTCAGGCTTATCAGTGCTGTGAGTAAGCATCAGTTAGCTCTCAAACGAGCTGACTCTGTTCATTTTTCTCAGAACTGTGTGTAATATTCTCCTGGCAAGAAACAGCTCTTTTAGTAGACTGCAGCACAAATTTGTAAAAGGAGCTTGTCTCAGCTCTGATCCACAAACCAAAAGAGATCCAGATTAGATGCCTGTGGAAAGAGCTGCTTTTTGACTACAAAGCCCAGATCATTTGGAGTTAAAGCGATGCAAGAAGTACAAATTTCTCCTTTTCAGATCACAACAGATGCACCAATTGTAAGGAAACTTTCTTCCCTAGACTTGTTTACCTACTTTAAATTACATCAGTAGCTTCAAGTGTATTTTTGACCCGTGAGTGGTTAATGACATCAATCTCTCCAATACATATTCATCCCTTTCTAAAGACTCTCTCGTTATTTCTCCCATGTAGCTTTCCTCTTTCTAGTGCTCGCTGAGCCCCAGCAGCCTCGTGGTGAGATCTTCATTAGCATTCAAATAAAAATTCATTGTTTGCCTGTGTAGTGGGGAGAGGAGCCGTCACAAGTGTTTACATTCCGAGCCGCGTTTCATTTGCTCCTGACAGAACATAACAAAGCCCAGCAAAGGCTGCGCTGGGTCAGGTGAAGGTTCCCCTGCTCCAGCAGCAGCTTTCCAATCCAGATGCTCAGGGAAGGGGTTTAAGAGCACGCCGGGAATGCAGCAGCGCTTCCCTGGCAGGTTATTCTGTTTCCCAACAATGTGTGTCTTGGGACTTTGCGAGTCACAATCCTTGGTTTTACTGTTGAACAGGTTCTGCTTTGACTTCCCTCCATTAACTTCTCCCGCTACCCCCGGAGCACAAGTAAACTTTGAGCATCCATAATATCCCGTGGCAAGGGATTTTACAGCTCCATCACAAGGTTTGTCAAGAACCATCAACCACATTATGCTGATTTTCAGTTGTTGCTTTGGAAGAGACACTAAAGAGGCTCCTCAGTTTGGAGAGGGCAAGGACGATGTGAGTGAGACTTGTAAAATGATGGTGAGGCCACGACTCCTGGGTCACACAACTCCAGGAGTGCTCCAGGCTGGGGCAGCCGGGCTGGGGACAGGAGCAGGGAAATGATTGCTGGGCACAGGTGAGGGCCCTTGAGGGCTGTGTCCAGTTCTGGGTGCTGCAGGAGAGCCCTGGAGGGGCTGGGGCGTGTCCAGGGCAGGGAAGGGAGCTGGGAAGGGGCTGGAGCCCCAGGAGGGACTGAGGGAGCTGGGAAGGGTCTGGAGCCCCAGGAGGGGCTGAGGGAGCTGGGAAGGGGCTGGAGCCCCAGGAGAGGCTGAGGGAGCTGGGAAGGGTCTGGAGCCCCTGGAGAGGCTGAGGGAGCTGGGAAGGGGCTCAGGCTGGAGCAGAGGAGGCTCAGGGGGCCCTTCTGGCTCTGCCCAGCTCCTGCCAGGAGGGGACAGCCGGGGGGTCGGGCTCTGCTCCAGGAACAGGGACAGGAGGAGAGGGAACGGCCTCGGGCTGGGCCAGGGGAGGCTCAGGGTGGGCAGCAGCAGGAATTTCTCCATGGAAAGGGTGCTCAGGGATTGGCAGGGGCTGCCCAGGGAGGTTTGGAGTGCCCATCCCTGGAGGTGTCCCAGGAAGGGCTGGAGGTGGCACTGAGTGCTCTGGGCTGGGGACAAGGTGGGGATGGGGCACAGCTGGGACTCAATGGGCTGGGAGATAGGTCTCTTCCAACCTCAACAGTTCTGGAGTTCTGGGATTCTCTGGTCATATCCAGGACGGGTGGACTGTGCAGACAGAGGAACCATGGTCTCACCCATGAGATCATTTCTTGTGTAGTTCTGAGTAGGTCCTTTAGGGCCCTTTCAGGACCCTTTCATGAGCTCCAAAAATGTGAACTGCGGTTTCTCACTAGAAAAAATTCCCCAGACACGTTGGAGTTTATCCATTTATTCTGTTTTTTCCTTATCATTTCTCCTGCCTTGCTCAGCACAGCCTCCACCGTGCCCATCTGCAGTTCTGCACTTCACTCCTGGGGACCTTCTCCAGGATTGTTGTGACATCTCCCAACTTCCATCCCTCCTGCAGGGAAACTGATTTAAGTGACAGGTTACACACTATTGTAGCTCTATAATTGCATATTTGTTTTCCTCCAGAGCTCTTGAGTGATTACCAGATGGTCTTGGTAATTTCTGACTCTTCGTCTTATCAATTAGTCCTAAAATGAATTTTATTGTCATTTAATTTGAGATGGTTCCTTACACTTGTCCCCATAAGTTTGGTTCTCATGGGAGAACAACCTCCCTCAACTACAGACAGCACCAACACAAAGCTCACTTTACTTTCCTACAGGAAATCCTGTTGGAGACTGGTCATCTGTTTACCAAACCTCTGGAAAAACAGGATTCTGGCAATTCTGAATATATTTTTTACAATATTTTTATGATTCCTTTAGCGAGTTTGCACCTTAAAATTTTCCCTTGCCTGCCCTACAGGTTTAGCTTCACAGTTAATGGGGGTTTTATTTTTTTTCCCATAGTTTCTTTATTTGCTCAGAAACCCCTGGTTTTGAATACTCTTTTTCCACTCTGCTGTTAGAATATTGCCTTTTTGGTCCCTTGTAGAATTATTTCACGTAGTGATATATTGCTCTGAGCTTCAGATAGGGTGGGTTTATCTCCTTTCTCATCTCCTGCATCCTTACAGCAGCTGCCTTTAATTTCCTTTTAGGAAGCTCCTGCACTTTTGAATAGGTCTCATTTTTAAGTGAGGTGGTACTGTGAGGGAGTTGGGGGGCAAATCAAATGTTCCTCAGATAACGTCACGAATCCCTCTGGAAGAAGAGAGGGGTATTCACCAAGGTTTCCAAAGGAGGGAGGCTGTGGAGCAGAGGATGTGCAGCACCTCCAGCTGGAAAGGGAAGGGAGGGGAGGACTCTGGCCTGGCACTGCAGGGAGCAGGGACTGGGTGCTGGGTGAGGTGGGCAGAGGAACTTCCAGCACCAAGCATCCAAAAGGGCCTGGTAAAAGACAGGCAGGGAATTCAGAGAAGCAATTCCCAAAGGAAAATTCCTGTTCAAAAGCAGGAATGCACCTGTGTCAGCAGAATGATGTGAACTCAAGGTTCAGCTGGAAAGATCTCCTGTAATTCCAGGCTCCCTGCGCTCACACAGAGAGGGTGCCTGGGGCAGAGCTGTCACATGAGACCTTTCCTCAGCATTCCAGGCCTGGCTTTAACAGCAGGATCCGGGGGGGCTGTGGGAAGCTTGGGGTGAGAGCCTGTGTGCACCCCCCACAGCACAACTCCCAGTGCTCAGGAATTACGGTTTACAGGAACTCGTGGCTCAGAGCTGCTGGAAAAGCACTCCTGGGTCTTTTCTGCGTGATTGGCATCCAGCTCCCCTGGAAAAAACCAACCTCACAGCAACCAAAGAGGGGGTGCAGTGCGGGCCATGCCCTGCTCTCCTAGTGCCTTGTCCCTGCCTGGATGTGACAGCAGCTGGCCACACCCAGAGTACTTGGGATACTGGCACTCCTGGAGTGTTTGGTACCACGTGGGTAGGAAGTGCGTGTTCATTTATTTAAATGAAAATACAATAAAAGACGCGTCCAGGCAGTTTTGCCCAGAGCTGCAGGTGCCCAGCCCCTGGGGACAGGCTCCCTCCTCCCGCAGACGGGGTTCCAAATGCCCGTGGAACGGCGGGCAGGCAGCTGGCAGGTCCCACAATCCAGCCTGCCAGATGTTCAGCCCCGCAGGGAGCCGCTCGCCTGCCCTGCTGCAGGGGCTGCTGTGCCTCCTGGGGGACCGGCTCCTTGCGAAGAGCGCCGGAAAGCAGCGCCGGCTTGACAGCTCCTCAAAGCTGGTGCTACCACAGGTTTGTGGAGTGAGCAAACATCAACAAGAAATAAATCAGAGCTGGGAGAAAGGCTGCTCTCCACTCTCCCTCCAGCGTGGCTTGTTTACACTCTGCACTGCAATCTGAAAAATGCCATCTCTAATGAATACTAAATAGTGGGAGGCTTCTCCTCAGCAGCCTGGTGCCGAGGCTGATTGCTGAGCAGGGGAATGTGCTGCTGGGAGCCGGCTCGGCTGTGGCTCTGTTTCGTGCAGTCATAGAAACTGTCAAGCTCAGGTGCCTCTGTGATCTGCAGGCAGCCTCTCTCCCTGCACCCTTTCCTGGCTGCCCATTTATTCTTAAAACGTTCCGTTGTTGCTGTCGCTCGGGTCTTGCAGCCAATTTTCATGTCATTATTATTTCCGTCGCTTTAAAATTTATCTACTTATGCAATTTTAATCCTTTTTTTTTTTTTCCCCCGCTTAAACCAATTCACAGTAATGTGTTAACAGCTGCCTTGTAGTGGAAGTCACTGGGAGTTAATACTCCCGAGCCCTCTCTGGTAAGAACTGACTCACCTCAGTGTGATAAATCTGTTCTACACTGCCTTGTACCCCTCTCCTCAGAACATTCACATGGATCTGCTTCATCACCGGGAACATTCCCGACCCTGCCTGTGCAGGGGACATTAAGAAAAAAAGAATACCAGCAAGCAAGATCACTGCTCCACACACAAATGGCATCTAAAATACTTCTGCAGCTCCTTAAGCTGTAAGGATGAGGAAGCAGAAGGGGATCTCTATTGCAGAAGATGGGGATAAAAAAGGAAGGATCATAACAGAGCCCCTGCTCACATTTCAATATTCCTGCATGGAATATATCTGCCTTTCTTCTGGGAGGTTGATGACATTTTTGGGTTTTCTCCTCCACCAGCAGTTCCACCTTCCCTGGGAGGGTGGGAGGCCCTGAGGTTGCCCAGAGCAGCTGGGGCTGCCCCTGGATCCCTGGAAGTGTCCAGGCCAGGCTGGACAGGGCTTGGGGCAGCCTGGGACAGTGGAAGGTGTCCCTGCCCGTGGCAGGGGTGGGACTGGATGAGTTCTGGGATTCTGGGGTTATTCCAAACAATTCAAGGCATTCCCATGGTGATAATTCTACATTAAAAAAAAACGCAGAGCAGAAAAGGCACTGACCCGAAGGCTTGTTAATGCACACATAGCTAAGAGTTTGTTGGGTGATATTGTTTTTGTAAAATATCAAATTCAGGCAAAATCAGTGTTTCTGAATAACAGCAAATCGTTCATCCCAACTGCAATGCTTATTCTTCCTTCCTCCACTCATCCACTGGAGTGTTCACATAAATATGCATGCACTTCCCACCCACACAGTATCAAACACTCCACAAGTGCTAGAGAGCCCAGGATAATCCGTTGTTTTGGAGGGATCAAACCTGCAGCCACGTGTGTGCAGTGAGCAGGAGATTCTAAAGCCCAGCACAGGGGCACTTCTCACTGAGCTGTGCAAAGGTCACCCTGGGCTGTGATTAAGCTCCTGTCAACACTGAGCCTGTAGGAGAGTTCAGAAAACACTCTGCAAACAAGAGCCAGGCTCTCTGGGTTAAAAGGTTATGAAATTTAGTCTAATCTCTAGTTCTATTTTCTTAGATGTTCACTACCGATCTATTAGAGCAAAAAAGTCAGAGCACCCCAAAACTGGGGTTTCCAACTTCTTCTTTCACAGATTCGTTTTTTTACCTGGCCCTGGCCGTATTTATTGTAGAATCACAGACTGGGTTGGGTTGGAAGGGAGCTTAAAAATCACCTCATTCCTCCCTCTGCCTTGGCAGGGACAACTTCCACCATCCCAGGCTGCTCCAAGCCCTGTCCAGCCTGGCCTTGGGCACTGCCAGGGATCCAGGGGCAGCCCCAGATGCTCTGGGCACCCTGGGCCAGGGCCTGCCCACCCTCACAGGGTAGAATTTTTTCTCAATTTCTAAACTACCAGACAATTTCTACAAGGCTGCTCAGACTTGCAGTTCAAACTGTTCAGAATTCTCTCAAGACTCCCTGAAATCTCTTTTTTAAGTCATGCTGATTTGCATCATCATTTCTCAGACTGAAATGAAATAATTTCTTTTTGTCAAAACATTCCTTCCACCACTCTCTTGAAAACCACTTGTGACTCTGTGAATTATCACAGGAATTTCACATTTGGCACAGCATTTCTCCCAGTGAGAGGTTTGGATCTGTTGCCATCCCAACTGTCCAGAAAGCTCTCACACTTTCAAACACTGGGAGTTGTCCACAAATCAAACAGGACAAGTAAGATATCAAAAGATTTAACACCCAGGAAAAGTAAAACAGCAGAAAAATCAGAATGTTTTCTAAGTGTATGGAAACCAAAAGGGAGATGAGTCCTTGTCTACACGAATCCCTCAGGAACAAAACAAGCTGACTCAATCCAATTCTGTTCTCCAATGGATGAGACTTTGTGGATAAGGAAGGAGCAGCAGATCCCACACCCCTGAGGCTCCTGACATTGTCCCACGTGACATCCATAAGTGAAGAATGGCTTGGCTGAAGCCCTGGCACAAATCTGGTTGGAATCTGCGGGCTGAGAGCAGTTTCCAATGGCTCACTGTGAAATGCAAAGGACAAATTGAATGGTTACTCAGCTGCTCAGAAGATCCATTCAATACTTTATTGATAGCCTGGATGAGGGAATGGACTGTGTGTTTATTAAATCTGCCAAGATTAAATCTGTGAAGAGCGGCTGCAAATACATGGGGGAGAGCAGTATTAAAAACTTTTGACAACTTGGACAAGTCTATAAATACAGAAGGCATCTCACTGGTAAAACGCAGAGTGGCTTCACTCGGGCAGGAGTGAAGTGCACAAATACAGGACAGACACCAGCTGGCAGAAAGCAGTCTGGGAAAACAAACAGCCTGAAGGTTCTGCTGGATCACAGGCTGTCCAGGGGTTCCTGTCCTGAGCAGAGAGAGAGGTTATTATCCTGAGCAGGTCTATCAGCAGAGTTACCTGCCAGACATCTCACAGGTCCTCTGAAACACCTGAGTGCAGAGGCACGTCCAGGTTTGGGTGCTGCTCCTCGGGAAAGGCTGACAGGCAAAGCAGCAAGACAAGGAAAACACGACCTGAATCAAGAGACTGAGAACAGGAGGTGCTCAACAGAGAGCAGAGCATGGAGAGGTGCAGAACAGCCCTGACAGTGCAGGGTTGGTGCAGGAACAGTCCAGTGCCAGGTCAGAGCCTGCCAAAAATGCAAGTGGAACAACTGCTCTGCACACGCCAGGAATGCCACAAGCAGTTCTGATTCTGCTGTGGGAGGAGGAGATGGACTGAGCGATCGGCTGAGAATTCATTCAGCTTCACTTTTCAAGGGTTCTGTGCCCAGCTGAGTCTGATGAGAGTTTGTCTGCCCCCAGTTTGCCCTGGTGTACCCCAGCAGCTTCACACAGCATTTGGATCATTTCTGCATTAACATCATCATTAAGGTTATTGGTTCATGTTCATCTTACCATCTTAGTAAGTCTTGTGAGGCTCCTTGTCTCACAAACACCTTATCAAAATGCTATTTGCCAGACCAACGTGACTCACAGCTCATCCATCAAAAGCCATTTTAATAATTAGTCCTCAAATACTAATTCAATAAAATCTTTGTACCTTGATTTCCTTCCCAACCAGTGCAATGGGCAAAGGGTCTCGTAAACCTTTGGCTCTGCTTCTCTCAGACTCACAGGATCCACATCAGAGCTGCTGGTGCCAGTCTCCCATCCCACTGACAGAATTTTAGAAACAACTACTGTTTTAGAAAACATTGTAGACATCTTGGGCCTCTCAGCTGCAGATTCTCACAGAGACACCAGGCCTCTGCTGCTGCCTCCAGCATCCAGCCCAACCCCTGGCACAAAGGCAGGACCAGCTCTCCCTGTGTCCATTCTGACATCAGAAAAAAAATCTTCAAATACTTTAATCTTCCCCAGATCACCCATTTCAGTGATTCTACGTCCTACATCGTCCATGTTTTCCTGTTGTTAGTGCAGTCCAGCCTGTTTTCTCCAGCCATTTTCCCAAGGAAGGCAGTTTAAGCTGCAGTGGCCAGGCTGACTAACACAACACCTTCTGAGCCAGATGAATTCTCAGGGTGTCAGGGAAAGCAGTCCTGCTTTATCAAACAATTATAATCAATTACCAATATTGATCAGAAGCAGACACAGCTGAGCTTCCTGCAGGATCCATTGAATTAACTGGCTGTGCTGGAAGAAGAGCAAAGATCCCTGTGAAATTGTGCAGGTTCTGAGATTTATGAAAGCACAGCTCGATTTCATTGGCATTCCATCAGTTAAATCAACATTATATAAACCCTTATATATAGGGGTTCTTATATAAAAGAAATCAGGCAAGTCACAGACCTCGTTAGCTCTGTGTACTCTTCTACCACTGCTAAATTGAGTTGATATGTCAGAGAGTAGAAACCCAAAAGATTCCTGATTTATCATCTTAATTCTTTACATCTCCTCTCAAGAATTCACAGTGCTGTCATTCTCTCCTCCATTCCCATTACCTTCTTTGTAACATATTGGCCTTCTTACTTTTACTGAATAATTCCTGGTCTATTATATCTATAATTATACTAATAATTAAGCATGCCTTTTCATCAGCTAGCAGCTAATTACTTCTGTTCCTACCCAGCTTGCTCAGAAAACAGTCAATTCATCTGTATCCCCATCACTCTCGCCGTTGCTAAGCACTCAGTGCCACTCAGCAGTGCCACTGTCACGGCGTGGGGTGGCCCAAGGTGCTCTGTGGCCCCCGAGTGCCGCTGCCCTTCGCCCTCCCAGGGGGTTCTCACCTGAGGGAGGGCTCTGCTCACTGCCTGCCATCGCTGCTGGGCCCAAGCTGCTCTGGGGGCATCCAGAGCAGCTCCTGCAAGCTCCTGCTCCTGCTTTCTGCAAGGAGCAGTCATGGCAGAGACAGAAAGAGCTGGATTCCAAATCACCCTGTACCAGCTTGTGGGTCGGAGCATACCCAGGGCTGTGTTAGATGGGAACTGAAATCATGAGCTCTAAACTCTCGATTGTTTGGACTTCTGTGAAGCTTTTGGCGCAGCCAGAGGAATGGAGCCCTTCTCCCATGAGGAAAGGCTGAGGGAATTGGGGTTGTTCGCCTGGAGAGGAGAAGTTTTGGGGTGACCTCAGGGTGGCCCTGCAGGGCCTGGAGGAGCCACAGGAAACATGGAGAGAGACAATTTCCAGGGGATGGAGAGACAGGACACAGGGAATGGCTTCCCACCCAGAGGGCAGGGATGGATGGGATGTTGGGAAGGAATTGTTCCCTGGCAGGGTGGGCAGGCCCTGGCCCAGGGTGCCCAGAGCAGCTGTGGCTGCCCCTGGATCCCTGGCAGTGCCCAAGGCCAGGCTGGACACTGGGGCCTGGAGCAGCCTGGGACAGTGGAAGGTGCCCCTGCCATGGCAGGGGGTGGGATGGGATGAGCTTTTAGGTGATTATCTTCAACCCAAAGCAGTCTGGGATTCCATGGTTCTACGATTCTGTGGTGTGAAGAACCTCTTGCTCTCGCACCTTGTCCCTCACCCTGGATCATTCCTGATCTGCTGATGTGACAGCTGACATTGCCATTGTGCCTCTGCTCCTTACTCTGCTTCCCACCAACACCCTGCCCCAAACCACTCACACCAATTAGTATCAAACTTCAGTGACGTGGTGATAAATCAGCTCAGATTGTTTTTATTTTCCCAGTTTTCCATCATTTGGTCCGTTGCAGGCTGCAGACAGAAATGGATGTTCCAGGGCAGGAATTTCCACCATCACCAGCTTTGGCAAGCTGCTTTCCTGCCTGTTCCTCAGGTAATGAAATCAGGGAAATTACCATTAGTGAAATGTTAATGGCTGGTATTTCCAACCTTCCCAGAGACTGGGTTAGGCTAAACCCTTAATCCTTTTATCTGACTCATGACTGCATCTTCTGAAACGAAGCAATGTTGGCAAATGAAGTAGTCGTGCCTGATTCCAGCAAAAGGAAAATTGGAAAATGAGGGAATTTGTTACAGAAAACACTCAGAGTGGCAGCCAGAAAGGTAAAATGTTTTCAGATGGCAGGTAGACTATTTTAGGATTTTATATTGGAGGCTCAAAGCAAATGCATATAACCTGTCAAAAAAAAAGACTTGAGAGGAAAACAAAAAGCTTGCATCATAAAACAGCAGGATCAGGGAGGCTCTTGGAAGTTAAAAGGTATCCTGCAAAAAGCTGAAGTTGTGTCTGAAAAAGGAAATCTAAAAAGAACATAAATTCTGGCAGACTAAATGTAAAAGCACAATAACATAGAAGGAAGAAAGAGTTTAGAAGCAGTTTGCTAAAGAAATAGAAAAGAATGTTACAAATCCTTCTCAAACACATCAAGAGCAAGGAGCTTGCAAGAGCCACACAGGTGAGGAAAGAGCACTCAGAAAACATGATGCAATCACAAAAATCCCAAATTCTTGGTTTTTTTCAAACCTCTGTTCACCTGGAGAATCCCAGAAACTCTAAAACCAGGACCTTGTTTGTAAGGCCTCCACAGAAGGCTTGTCTTAATTTAAGGGTGTTAAGTGGAGATTACAAAGCAGATAAAAGGAATAACAACGTTTCACTGGGCACCCGATGGAATTCACACGCGGTTTTTATAGAATGTTAAATATGAATCATCACTGATCTAATACCCTGAGTACATAACCTTTTGCTGAAAATTGCTGTGATTATCAAAGGACTGGAAGGCAACTAATAAGAAATCAGGTTTTTTAAATAAATCTAGTGGTGATTCAAGAAGCCTCAGACCACTAAGCCCAATGTCCATATGGGTCATGTTGGCTGAAGCTCCAGTAAAGAACAGAGTTAGTGAATACATGAATAAAAGTAACATGTTAAGGAAAAAGTAAACATGACTTTTGTAAAAGGAATCCAAGACTTCTAAATCTGCTGGAATTCTTTGAAAGAGTCAAAAGCATGTAAATAGCAGAGCTCCAGCTGAGAACTTTTCCCTGCATTTCCAACTCACCCCAAGCTTCCAGAAACCTCATGCATAGAAGGTCTCATCAAAGGCTTTTAAATAAACTAAAACAGCCAGGGACTACAGGTGAGGACCTCCCAGAGTTACAATTTAGCATTGGAAAAAGAAGATTACCCTAAAGGATGAGTTTTCACAGTGGAAGATGATCAGCAGTGGAGTCCCATGGGGATTAAGGTCCACGGTGTTCAATGTGCTCAGAAATGATTTGAAATTTGGGCAAAAAGTGAAGAAGTTTTCTGATAAAAACTAAATTAATTTGGATAATATTTACTACAAAAAGTTCAAGATGCCACGACACTGAGCAAGCCTCATGACAAAGTGGAAGATAAATTTCAGCCCTGGCAACTATAATCTGGTTGTCCACAAAAAGCAACACTTTACACACAGAGTGATGGGCTCTGAGCTAGTTTGCACAATTTAGGAAATGCATCTCAACATTATAACAGCTTGTTCTATGAATATATGACCCCATTGCTCAAGNAAAAATCCCTAAGTTTTGAATTCTTAGGAGAGGAAAGTACAGCCCTGCCCCTGTTTACATTCACGGTGGCTCTGCTTCTCCAACAGCCAGCGCATCTCCGGTACCCTCACCTGAGACAAAAAGAAACTGTAGCAGCAAAACGAAAAGCTACATGGCAGGATGACAAACATGGGGAGTACAAAACTGCTTTCATGTGAGAAAGAGAGTCGGCATGAATGAGAGGCTGAGTAGGAAGGGATGGCTTGGCATTTGTCGTTGCCAATTGTGCCGAGCAGGCCAGGTGCCAGCAAGGGGAGACGGACACCGAACACGAGCTCTGTCGTGTGCCTCTTTGTTCAGCTGCTGAAGCCTTCATATCCTGTCAGGCAACAATTCCGAGGGCTCTGGGAGGACTGTGACAGCTCCGTTTCCTACAAAATCCCAGCGTGCTTTCAGGGAGATGTAAGGGGAGAGGAGGAATGAAAGGCTCCCAGTGCTTTTTGTGCCCATTACCGTGGCTCATTAGAGGTCTCCATTTCCTTTCCCAGCTGTCCTCCCCCCACACACAATTTCAGAATTAAAATAAATAAAGTAATAACCACACACACACACACATTTAGGCTGTGTTTGCTAACATCTGCCTATGGTGACCCAGCTGTTTCTTGCCAGCCCCTTCAGGGATGTGCTTTAACACGGCTCCTCTCACCTTTTCACACTTCCCTCATTTCCCAGCTCCTCTGAGCACTGTGGGTTCAGGCTGTTAACTCAGCTCTGCCTTTCAGTCACTTGTGCACTGACTTGTACCAGTTGGTCCCAAACCTGATAACAGCCTCAAACTCCTGGCGAGCCATTAATAATACACCAGCAATCATTTTAATTGCAACCGGGTGTCTGGAATTTTGGAGCTGCACGCAGAGTTCCTTCTCCCCACAATATTATTGTCCCATTGTGCATTTTGGAGTTTAGCTCTCATTAAAAGTAATAGAGGGAAATAGTCTGTGGCAAAGTGAATGTGTTTGTTTTCACAGTTCACCTCCTGCTCCTCTGCACTCAAACACTCTCTCGCTCAGTGACAAGACCACAGCTGCTGCCATCGTTTACTTACCTGAGGAGTGCAATATTTAGCTGGAGGGACACTGGAGTTTTCTGTTTGTTAGTTATCAGGTCAACAACTCTCACCTTATCACTTCAGTTTCCATTCTGTTGATAAAACCTGTCAGCCTTCCTTGAGTGGTTCCAGGCCCTCAGAAGAAATCACATTAAATTGGCACAACCAAGTAAATCTGTAAGGGATGTGCTCCTGCCTAACCAAAGGGAAGGGGGGAGGGCTTGGATTTCTTTCCCTCTTCCTCCTTGCACAGTTCCAATGTCCGAGTGCTTGGAGCTGTGTTGAAATCCTCCCTGAGGATTCAGCAGTTCAAGTCAGATCAGGTCTTTGACTATGGCCCAGAGGAGATGTCTGCGGAGCCGAAACTGATATGTTTAAGTGCAAGAGACAATAATCATTTCTTCAAGTAGAAGCTAAAAATACCCACAAGAAAGTGGAATTCATAATGGAGATTTTAAAGATCTGTGACACACCAGAGCCTGCACAGAGGTTTTAATGAGAGAGAGGCCAATTTAATTGGTCAGGGGCAGCAGTGCTTGGCTGGGTGAGGGGCTCTGAGGTCTCACACGCGCGGTGAACGCCCGGAGCGTCGCTGGACAAGCCGGTGTCATAGCACGGCCGTGTCACAGCCAGGAGCAACCTCCGTCACCAGCATCACACGGCCCAGGCACGAGGAGAAGGCACTAAAAAGAGGAGGCAGAAGCTGGCAGAGGAACATTCCTAAAGGTAATTGCAGGACTGACCACCTCCACATGCCGTTCGTTTCGTTATAGCCCTGGGCACGCAGCTAAAGCAGCCCGCTAAGTTTTAAAGTCTGTTAGGGCTGACTAAACCAGAACTTGCTGAGCACCTCAGTCTGAATTCACATCCCTCCCCTGTGAAAACTCTCCTGGAGTGTTTGTGGAAACCCAGAAATAACTTCCGTGGACCATTCAATTACAGACAATCACACCCAGAGCTCCCTGTCCTCGTGGCACGGCTCATCAATCAGGTTTGCTGTCACCGTGTCTCTTCTCATAGCAGTCACCAGAAGGCTCTGAGCTCCCTCCGAATCCATGTGACATTTACTGTCAGGGGCTGTCAACACCAAGAGATTCTCCCAGGGCCTCCGAGTTCATCACACAGCAACGAGATCTATCCCCAAAGCTGCTCCCAGTTCCAGCTCTGGATTACAGTGACTGATTGAGGGGCTTTGCAGCACTCAGGGAACAGGGAAGCTGCAGCACCAGCTACAGCTTATGCCCAAACACCTTTGTTTTCTTATTCTCTTCTCTTTTCCTATTGTACAACTGCTTTAAGAGAGGTCTCAGGCATGTGATTAACTAGCCTTCCTCAAAAATATCCCTTATAAACTTACTAAGAGAAAGCTGAGATTGTTTATTTGGAAATTTTGCCTTCCCGTCTTTAGCATTGATCCTGCCTTCACTCTCTGTTTAACAACATAGTGACCTAGTGGAAAAAAATTTATAAAACTTAATAAATTGCAGTTGGCAGTATTGACAGAGTGTGTATATGCACATTTGGGTTTGTATGAACATATTATAAGAAATCTAATAAAGTAAAACAAACACATTTGCTTTGTCTGTGAGCTGTGAAACGAGATATCCCCTGTAATTACACTGTTTGAAGCATATTGGGTCGAAAGGGGGATGACGAGACTTTTGGCCATAAATTTCTGGGTTTAGATTAAAAAAAACAACTATTATCTGTCAATGTTTACACGGTCCACTAAGTTACTTTGCTCAAGATGCAGAAAAATAAAAATGCAGATGAAACCTTAAGTTAGCAGGAGGCCACTGTAAGACAAAAGGAATCAGCTCCAGAGAATAAAGTTCCAGTGCCAAATGTGCCTCAAAAAATAAGCAAAATCTTGGAAATACATTCATTTTTTCTGCACTTTGAAGGGGAATGGGTGAACTTTGAAGGGCAATGAGTGTCCAAACCAGTGACTGAAAGAGTGATTTCAACTGCAATGGTTTTTAAAAGAACTCACAATGTGTATAACCCTCTAGAACTTCCATGTCTATTTTTAGCTTGCCTTCCACAACCAGCCTGGCTCCCTCTTCCAACCAAAATAAATACATTTCTTAAGGAGCACAGTATTTATTTCCCTTAGGAGCAAAGTATTTATTTTCCTAAAATTATCGTGATAACAAGCAGAGTTTCCTCAGCCCCTTCTGGTCCGCTCCGTGTGCCGCTAATCCACTGCTGACCAGCAGCTGAGCCCAGCAATCCACGATGGTTTCCATCCAATTTACAGCCCATTTACCCCATCCACACCCCACCCACCAGGCCGGTAAAATGACACCGTGGGTGCCTTTGCGGCAGAGTCCAGCAAACAACGCCCATTGCTCTCCCCTGGTGCTCTGAGCCAGTCTCATAACAGAGGCAACCGGGTTCCTTTGCCATAATTGTCCTTAAATCCATCCTGGCTGTTCCCAAGGACCATCTGGCTTAAGACAGTTTCCAGAAGAAAGCTCTCCATCACCTTCCAGAGAGTCAGGTTAAATCAAATGTTTTAGAATTGTCCAGTCCCTTTTCTTTCCTCTCTTATAAAGTCCCAGACCCGTTTGGGTTGGGAGGGACCTTAAAGCTCATCCAGTGCCACCCCTGCCATGGGCAGGGACACCTTCCACTATCCCAGGCTGCTCCCAGCCCCAATGTCCAACCTGGCCTTGGACACTGCCAGGGATCCAGGGGCAGCCACAGCTTCTCCAGGGCCTCACTCCCCTCCCAGGGAAGAATTCTTCACTGAGTGTACGCTGTTTGTCCTTTCTCAGTCAGCAGAATCCTCTCCTGATTGCTGTGACCTTGCAAAGACATTGGCCACTTCCCCCACCGCCCCCGGGTGCACAGAACAAAATCCCACCACCAGCAGGCAGAAAAGCTGCAGCAAGACACGGCACCTGCAGCAGCTCCTCAGGGCTGGTCACCTCCTCCTGCTCCTCCTCAATGTCGTTTCCACTCTGCCTTCAAGCTGCAAGGACACAAACTGGCTGAGCTGGGCAACCCCAGCAGCAGAACCTCAGGTGGAACAGTCTGAACATTCCCCTGCCTCAGCCCGAGCCACGCTCTCTTCAACCACGTTCCTGCACGGCAGCCCCCAACTGAGCTTTGCCAGCTCAGCTTTGTCTTGCTCTGGACAGGTCCTTTCATAGAATCCCAGGCTGGGTCAGGCTGAAGAGCCCACAGTGGTCACCTGGTGCCACCTCCCTGCTCCAGCAGGGCCACCCCAGAGCTCAGGGCACAGGGATATCGGGACTATCCCCAGGGAGGAGACTCCCCAGCCTCTCTGCACGCTCTGCCCAGGGCTGGCACTGCCCAGGGCAGGAGTTCTGCCTCCTGGGCAGGGGCAGTTCCTGGGCTCAGCCCCTGCCCCTGGCTCTGGGGCCATTGCTGGGCCTGGAGCAGAGCCTGGGCCCTGCCCTGCCCTGGCTGTGCCCAGGGACACACAGGGACAGACTGGGACAGACTGGGACACCCACGGACAGACTGGGACAGACAGGGACACCCAGGGACAGATTGGGACACACAGGGACAGACTGGGACACACAGGGACAGACTGGGACAGACAGGGACCCCCAGGGACAGACAGGGACCCCCAGGGACAGACAGGGACACCCAGGGACAGATTGGGACACACNGGGACACCCAGGGCCGAGGGCCCCTCTCAGCTGGGGCTCCTCTCCAGGCTGAGCAGCCCCAGCTCCCTCAGCCTTCCCTGGGCACAGAGATGCTCCAGGCCCTTCCTCAGCTCCAGGAGCTCCTGTCCCTGCTGTGCTGAGGAGCCAGAGCCGGACACAGCACCCCAGAGGTGCCCCCAGGGCTCCACAGGGGCAGGATCTCTCTTTGTCCTGCTGGGAATGCTCTTCCTGAGGCAGCCCAGGATCCCACTGGCCTCCCTGGCCACTTGGTCCTTCCCTGCAGAGCTCCTTCCTCGTCTCTCAGCATCCCCTCACCTTCATCTGGTGATTTTCCTTCTCCAGTGCCACAGACACAAACACACAACTGCACCATGAACAGCTGCACCGTGCAGCTCCTGGAGAATCCTCTCAACAGGAATCCAAGCAGACCAGCTCTGCTCGTGCCTTGCCAGTCACAGAAAAGACAGAGTATCCCTCACCACCTGGCTGGGGACTTGAAAGGAAACCAGGACCAAAGCATTAAAAATTCAGTGATCAGCTGATTGGGGATGAACCAATACCAACAAATGCAGGTTCAGTTTTTGGAGCATTAATTAGTGGTATCAACCTGATGAGCAAGAAAATTAAGGCAAGATTATAGAGTGGAGATGCTGAAATTTCTATTTTGCATGTAATTTTCATCCCCAAACAAACTGTAGTAGCTTAGCAAACACCAGTCTACTAACATGAGACAATTACAGACACATTTAGTGAAACAGGCAACTAAATGACTTTGTAATTACACTATTAAGCCAAATCTGGGGTGAAAAGGATAAAGGATTTGTGTCCCATATGACACTACAAAAACAAAAACAAACAAACAAAAACAAAACAAAAAAAAAAGCTGTGGAACACCAAGAGAAACTTGGTAGTTTAAAGCAAATGTTTAGGCTGATGAAGGAGAGTGATTATGGATCTTCCACAGTTGGAATTAAACCTGCAGCTATTCAAGCATAAACCACAGCTAATAGTGAACAAGAATTCTGAGCTCATAACAGGAATTACCAGCACAAAAAACACCACATTCCAGAAAGAGATACAACTGCTGGAATGACCAAGAATTTCTGTGCCTGTGGAACAAAGAAACAAATGAGAGTGTTCAGCTGGAATGAGCAGGGCAATGTTCCCACTCCTGCTGGAAACCCAGGGTGAGGAGGGCATAAAGCTGATTTTTTTCTCAGGCTGGCATGGCATGGTCTCTGTTGGGTGCAGCTCTGGGTAAGGAACGGGCATTTTATTCAGTTTATAATGCAACAAGAGGAATCCTTCAGCACTCCTCACTATTAAGGTGGTTCCTATATTTTGTCACCCCCAGGGCTCAGGGAGCACTCACAGACACCCCAAAGCCGCAGGGACAACCTGGGTATGACCAGCCTGGGGTGTGTCCCTAACCATGTTTTCCAAGGAGTTATTCCCCCACCCCAAAGAAGAGCAGATCCCCAGGGACTCTCCCTGTTGTCCCAAAACAGGTTCTTTCCCCGGCGTGCAAGAGGCTGATCCAGACAGAGTCGAGGTATTTGATTTATTTACAGTTCACATTTTAGCAAACAAAGGCATCAGTGTTCACTGGCTACATGTCACCTAGTTCTTCTATTAATTAGTATTCTATCTTCTATTGGTTAATGAGTCTCTCGCTTCTCATGCTAATTAGTCCCACGCTCAGTCTTTCTCTTCTTTTGGGTCAGTGGTTTCTTGGGCCATGGGTCAGTGGCTGTGACCTGCCCCTGCTGGAATTTACCTTCTATCCAATCGGAGCTGATTTCAGCCCCGTTGCTGAGTTGGATTTATCAGTTTCTTCCTTATCTTGTGGGTCCTCCAAATGTCCTTGTGGTCTACAAATTCTGCCTTGTGTCCACCATCAGTGGTACATCCTTCTTCCCAAGCTTTCCCAACCTCCCTGGGGTTTGAGGTCATCGAAACATGCCCAGCCCAAAACCTTAGCAAGGCAATTCCAAGTAATTTGTCCTTCTAACACTTGGACATCACTTAGAGCTTGTTAGGTGCTATTTTTTCCTGGGATTAAATCTCGCTTCTTGTCGATTGGGCTTGAAAGCAAAGACCAAAGAACAACCTTCCTTAATTTTAATTTATTCCACATTCTGCAACAATAAGGCAGAACCCTGTTTCATAACCCCCTTCTCATTCCCTGTTACACTCTGGACAAATTGTTAACTATTTCTGACTCTTGAAATGTCAGCGTCATTACCAAGGTGACTCTACCAACAAGTAATGCGTCTTCCGAGCACCTGGACATCACACAGAGCTTGTGAGCTGCTGTTTCACGGATAAAACCACCCTTCTTGTTGGCTGGCTGGAAAGCAGACAGAGCTCAAACACCGGTGAACACCCCTTCTTCAGAAACCTTTTGCATATTCCACATTTTGCAGACCACGACCTCCGCGCGCTCAGCGTCCCCTCAGCCCCGGCCGGGACCTCCCGGGCGGGCGGCGCTCTGCGCTCCGCGTGCCGGCGGGGCCGCTCTACCCGCGCTCTATGGTGCTGCTGCCGCTCTGGCCTCGCTCCGCGGCGACCGTGCCGCTGTTTCCCCGCTCCGTGGCGATGCTGCCGCTCCGCCCGCCCGCCCTTTAGCCG